>CM050211.1:31638649-31676149 GCA_027475355.1 Coilia nasus
TGCAGTGCTGCTTCATGTAAAATGCTATGGGGAGTTTACTATGAGGGGGTTAAACATGGGACAGCCACTCCGGGAGGGGTGTGTGTGTGTGTGTGTGTATGATTGTGACTGTCCATATGTGGCTGTGTGTTCTCACTGCCTTTTGCATTTACACACACCTGCGCACACACACACACACACACACACACACACACACACACAGGCCCACGTACACACGCACTACACTCACTGCCCTCTATGTTCAACAACAGCTCTCCAGATAACCATGGCAACCGCCGACTGATTCATACAACAATGAACATACAACCTACAATACACACACACACACACACACACCTACCTTCTCCCAAGTATATCATCGTGTCAGCCTACCAAGTCTTTGTTAGGCATGTCAAAATGTGTGTGTGTGTGTGTGTGTGTGTGTGTGTTTGTTTCTGTGTGTGTGTGTGTGTGTGGGTGTGTGTGTGTGTGTTTGCTTGTTCAGCTAAGCTTATTCTGGCTGGAGGCCCTGTCCTCTGACCTTTGAGCAGGGCAGCCAATGGTAGGGCAACTACCTGCATTGCATGATAGCAGTCCTCTCTGCTATCATTCCTTCAATCCCTTTTTTTGTGTGTGTGTGTGTGTGTGTGTGCGTGCGTGTACGTGTGTGTGTGTGTACGTGTGTGTGTGTGTGTGTGTGTGTGTGTGTGTGCGTGCGCGCTAAAGTGAAAACTGCAGTGCTGTTTCCCTGAAAGTGGCACACTAGCGCGCACACACACCAGCAAACAGATCAGCAGCACATGGACCAGCGAACACACCAGCACAGAGATTAGCGCACACACATCAGCACAACACAACGCCACAGAGCCCAGCACACTCACCAGAATACAGAGCAACGGCATCAGCACAACACTCATCCGCTACAGATGAACACATGAATGTGTGTGTGTGTGTGTGTGTGTGTGTGTGTGTGTGTGAGATACAAATGGTAATGATGTGTTGTGTCTTGAGTGTAAGAGTCAGCACATACCTTGGTGCCATCACAGCATAATGGCTCTCTTATGGAGCACACTCACACACACCAACCTATTTGTCTCTGTACAGAAAAACCCAGCAGCAGCAGCAGCACAGAAAATACACACTCCTACTTCTCACCAACTCTCCCTCTCCCTCCCTCTCCCTCTCCCTCACACTCTCACTGTCTGAGGGCCCGTCCACACGACAACGTTTTCAGGTCAAAACGGTAAAGTTTGTTTGCGTTTTGGCCTTCTGTCCACACGGCGCCGGCCGTGGGTGACCGAAAACGATACTTTTTGAGAACGGGTTCCAAAGTGAGAAAGTCTGACAACGCTGCCGTTTTGTTCTCGTGTGGACAGGCAAAACGCATCCTTTTGAAAACGATGACGTCGTCGCCCATTCACCTTGCGCTGCACATATAACAACAACTTCAAACTTTTACAAACTGTTTGCTGTCGAATAAATTGTGATTTGATTAGCTTGTACTGTAGGCTGGCTGTTGTGCAATTGTTTCTATCCTTTGCCAAACTGTCTGTATGGCTAGGCTATAACAAATACTTCTTGTAGGCTTTCATTATTCTTGATTAATTAAAGAGCAACTGTCGCTGCTTTCAGCTCCCTTCAGTAACAACACGCATTGCTAAAATCAACATATGACATGTTTTAAGTGAATAATTGCGCAGTTGTAAGTTTATTTGCATCTCCTTCTATTTTTTCATGCTCTGCTCCGTATCGCTTAAATGGGTCAATTTAACGACGTGACATCTCACAACGGCGTCAAACTTTTACAAACAGGTTGTTGTGGGATACTTGGGGGTAAAAATCGTCTGCAGTGTAGGCTATGTGTAATGCAACTGTTTCTACCTTCTGACATTGAGGATGTTTTTTGTATACATCGCTAGTTCAGCCCAACAAACGCTTTTCACGTTATGCTTTTTAAATAGGGCAACTGTCGCTGCATCCGACCCATCTAAACTAGAACGCACATTGCTAAAATCAACATACATTACATGTTTAAAGTCAATCATTGCGCTTCTGATCATGCCCCTCAAGCTGGGACAGCACACCTTCTGCAATGAAAACGTTCCCGTGTGGACGTAAATATTTACTGCTCCGTTGTTGTGTGGATGCGACTTTTTTTTTTAACCCGCAAAGAAAAAAATCCAGGAACGTTGTCGTGTGGACGGGGCCTGAATCTCTCACTCTCTCCCAATGTGTGTGTGTGTATTTGTAGAATGATGGTAGTTAGCTGTACAGCTCTGCTAGTGCAGGGGGCAGTAGAGTGTGTGTGTGTTTGTGTGTGTGTGTGTGTGTGTGTGTGTGTGTGTGTATGTATGTTTGCTCTTTTGGTGTAGGGGGCAGTAGCCTCCTGTTAGCTCCAAGTTAGTCAATTTGGACTCATCAAGCCAACTGACCCCCTCACACACACACACACAGATACAGATATACCTTATGTACATGTATGAGAGGACACACACTACAGAGTCCTGATGTAACACACACACAGACATGTGCACACACACAACAGAGTCCTGCTGTAACACACACACACACACACACTGGGCTGGCCAGTCCAGGCTGCAGTAATTGTGTAATTCTGAGGCAATTAGCCACTGGTGAGATGAGACAGCTCGTGGCCAGCTGGACACACACACACACACAGCTGAGATGAGACGAGCCTGTAGCCAGCTGGACTGGATAAGGAGGACAAGACTGCAGGGCCAGCAGCCAGAGCCAGAGCCACACACACACACACACACACACACACACACACACACACACCTTCTGCTAATCATAGTCAATGCTTTAAGCGTCAGTATCTCTTTTCTTCTTCACAGTAGATACTTACAAGCATATGCACATACTCACATACTCACACACACACACACACACACACACACACACACACACACACAGAACTCCAGTCCAACAAACTATTCATGGTGACTAAATGAAACCATGTAAAACACATACACACACAGGCAATGCAAGTACTCACACACACACACACACACGCACGCACACACACACACAGCATTCCAGTCCAACAGACTGCTGTACTGTTTTTATTCTGACAGTCACCATGAAAAAACACATACACAGGCAATGTGACTAGTCTCCTGGAATGCAATGGGAATATAAGCAAGTGAATTTAGAATCTGCTTAAGTCAGTAAGCAGAGTAAGCACAAGTGTATACACAAACAAGTACAAAGGCTACACACATACATAAACACAGACACACACAAACGGTCTGGAGCCTATGGCTCCATAATGGGTTAAATCAGTGGGCAACACACACACACACACACACACACACACACACACACACACACCAAAGACACTGAGATTTTTTACGGTCATCCTCTCTCTGCTTCACATCCACTCTACAATCTACATCACATCCGCTCCTCATCTCATCCTGGTCACATCTACATCTACATCCACTCCACATCACGTCTACATCCACTCCACATCACATCTACATCCACTCCACATTCACATCTACATCCACTCCACATCACATCTACATCCACTCCACATTCACATCTAAATCTACATCCACTCCACATTCACATCTAAATCTACATCCACTCCACATTCACATCTACATCCACTCCACATTCACATCTACATCCACTCCACATTCACATCTACATCCACTCCACATTCACATCCACTCCACATTCACATCTACATCCACTCCATATTCACTTCTACATCCACTCCACATTCACATCTACATCCACATCTAGTCCACATTCACTTCTACATCTACATCCACATTCACTTCTACATCCACTCCACATTCACATCTACATCCACTCCATATTCACTTCTACATCCACTCCACATTCACATCTACATCTACATCCACTCCACATTCACATCTACATCCACATCTAGTCCACATTCACTTCTACATCTACATCCACATTCACTTCTACATCCGCTCCATATTCACATCTACATCTACAGTAATGTGCAAAGGTTTTAGGCAGGTGTGAAAAAAATGCTGTCAACTAAGAATGGTTTCAGAAATAGAAGTGTTAATCATTAACATAAATTAATATTTGGTGTAACTGATTAACATAAATGATTAATACTTTCATTTTTGAAGGCATTCACCCCTGCCTAAAACCTTTGCCCATTACTGTACATCCACTCCACATTCACATCTACATCCACTCCACATTCACATCTACATCCACTCCACATTCACATCTACATCCACATTCACATCTACATCCACTCCACATTCACATCTACAGCCACTCCACATTCACATCTACATCCACTCCACATTCACATCTACATCCACTCCACATTCACATCTACAGCCACACACATCTGCTCCACATCTGCGTTATTGAGGCAGCTCATTAGAATATTAGCAAACACATTAAAGGCGATAATGACAATGACAAATAGGCAATTATAAGCAAGACACACATGTCAATCAAATGCCTACAGACATCCCAGACAGAAGAGTGACAGTGTGTGTGTATGTGTGTGAGTGACATGCTGGAGGCATTTAGGGGGTAAAGCGGTCATTTCTGACAAGCAATCTATCTTTCTGCTTCGTAAGCAGTTAGGTCATCGTCAGGGTGAGGAAGTACACACACGCACACACACACCTGCTCAAAGAACACAAACTCACTCACTCCTGCTCATCAAACACACTAACACACACTTCTGCTTAACACACACACAGCATGGAGGGTGTAAGACCCTTGGGCTGAAATATCATTTCATTTAACCAGTTCCCAGTTACAAGACACAGCGCGCGCACACACAGCCAACCCTAACCACAAACCAACTCATTAGACCTCTACCCCCCTCACACATGCACATATGCATACACAGACTGTATGTGTGCGCGTGAGAGTGAGCTTGTGTGTGTGCACTCCTTTGAGGCGGCAGTGGGCACAATGCCTCCGCACAAGCGCATGCGGTGCCACTCAGTCTGCTCACACTCAGTCTTCAAGGAGAGAGAGAGAGAGAGAGAGAGAGAGAGAGAGAGAGAGAGAGAGAGAGAGAGAGAGAGAGTGTGTGTGTGTGTGTGTGTGTGTGTGTGTGTGTGTGTGCACGCGCGTCTGTGCGTAAAAAAGACATGTTAGGTCAGTACAATGTAGCACTAATCCGTAATGAAGTGGGAGAGAAAGAGAGAGAGAAAGACAGAGAAAGAGTAAGAAAGGGCTAGTGTGTACGTGTACATGTTTTTATGTGTGAGTGTGTGTGTGCATTTGTGCATGTCAGTGTGTGTTGATGTGTGTGTGTGCCGCTGTGTTTGTGCATGTCAGTGTGTGTTGATGTGTGTGTGTGCCGCTGTGTTTGTGCATGTCAGTGTGTGTTGATGTGTGTGCGCGCCACTGTGTTTGTGCATGTCAGTGTGTGTTGTGTGTGTGTGTGTGCCACTGTGTGTGTGTGAAAGCGAGCTTGTGTGTGTGTGTGTTTAAGGGATGCGAGCGGAGCGCGGGGGGTGGGGGGGCATTGGCTCATGAGTGGGGGAGGGGAAGACTGCTTCAATTACCAACATTATTAATTAACTCTCAACAAAGAGCAGACGCATCACACTCACACACACACACAGCTCATTAAAGCCACAGAAACACACACTCACACAAAGCTCATTAGGGCTACAACTACACACACACTCTCCTGCCCATACACACACCGCAGTAACACAACATCTGTAACTACCGCGCACGCGTGCACACACAAAACACACACACGTAAGTGAGGAGTGCGCTGTGCGCATGTCCAGCGCTACACACACACAGTGCAGTCACCCTAACAGCTGCATCCGGACTAGACAACACCAGGAGCCTGGAGCAGGAGAAGAGAACAGAGGAGAGGAGAGGAGAGGAGAGGAGGAAGAGAGGAGAAGACAGATAGGATAGGGGAGGAGAAAAGGAGGGCAGGAAAGGGGAGGAGACGGCAGGAGAGGAGAGCAGAGGAGAGGAAAGGAGGAAGAGGAAGGGGAGGGGAGGAGAAAAAAGGAAATGGGAGGACAGGAGAAAAGAGAAGAGGAGGAGAGGGCCTCTGTCCAACAGCAGTAAACTCAGCAAACAAAAAATACCCCACACACACCTCCTCAGGACCACTCTTTTCTCAACACACACACAGACACACACGGACAGACACACACACACACACAAACAACCACTCTACAGGACTCCCTACAGGACTGTCAGCTTCAGACATAACTCACTACGTAAGGGTCCTCCCACCCTACACACACACACAAACAGGCCCTGATGAGTTTCCATGTGAGTGCGCATAGGCATCTGTGTTTGGTTGTGTGTGTGTGTGTGTGTATATGTGTTAGCTGTGGGTTATCGACAGCGTTTAAGAAGCCTCATTATCACCTCAGATGGAACGGCCTGATCGATGCTGCACAGCCCCCCCCCCACCCCACTCTACTCTCTCCGCCCCCCGCCCACCACTGCCCCACTCTACCCCCCCCCACGACTGTGTGTGTGTGAGAGGCAAGCACAGCCGAGCCCTCAATGCCACATACACACCACTCTATTCCAGCAAGCCCACGATGCCACGCACACACACAAACACGGCACACATGCACTACTGATTCCAACAGGGCCACACTGACACTATGTGAAGGTATGGTTCCTATTTGAAGGGGGAGAAGAGGAGAAGAACGAGGATAGAGAAAAGGAGTAAAACAGAAGGGGGGCGAGAGGGAGGAAAAGAGGAGGCACAGAGAAGAGAGGCAAAGAGAGGAAAGTAGCTCCTGAGAGCAGAGAGGGATGCTCAGAGAAGGGATTAGGTGTTTGGGGGTGAGAAGAGTTTAGGGGTGAGGGGTGAAGGGTTTAGGGGTGAAGGGTTTAGGGGTGAGGCATGCTTTGAGAAGGGTTTGGGGATGAGAGATGCTTAGAGGAGTGTTTAGGGGTGAGGGCCATCAGCCAGGCAGGAGTAACTAACAGGAACCTTTCAGAACACTCAAACAGCTGCAGTCTGAGTCATTGGCACCCCAGAAACCACACTTATGCTACTGCTACACTACACATCTCACCACACCTATACTAACGCTACTGCCACACATCTCACCACACTTATACTACCGCTAATGCTACACATCTCACCACACGTATGCTACCGCTAGTGCTACACATCTCACCACACCTATACTAACGCTACTGCCACACATCTCACCACACTTATACTACCGCTAATGCTACACATCTCACCACACGTATGCTACCGCTAGTGCTACACTACACATCTCATCACAGTTATGCTAACGCTAATGCTACACTGCACATCTCACCACACTTATGCTAATGCTACTGTAGCCATCAGTAGCACTGATACACCATGCTAATGCTAATTCTGATGTTTTTACTCCAGTAGCAGCAGTGTGCCCTACTAGCTGTACTGATGGCAATGCTGCACCCAGCAGTCCATAAAAGCTAAAAGATGCAATGCTAAACTGCTGAAAAGAAGCATATGCTACCCATGCACATGGGCATACTGATGCTAATACAGCTACAGCTGCTTACACTGCAGCAGCAGCAATCAGCAATCACACTGGCACATTCTCAGCTGGGAACATCCACACCACCACCCCTGCCGACACACCCACTACTACTGCAAGAGCCACACACACACACACACACACACACACACACACACACACACACACACACACACACACACACACACACACACACACACACCTCTGCAAAACAAAACTACAAACTGCTGTTTGTGGTGCAACCCCAATATTGACTCACAAATGCTTTAACCTGATACCCCAATACTGACCCCATGCTAAATCTGCACGCACACACTTTAACCTGACACCCCAATACTGCCCCTATGCTAAATCTGCACTCTCACACTTTAACCTGACACCCCAATACTGACCCTATGCTAAACCTGCACTCATACACTTTAACCAGATTTACCCTCCTGACCTGCACCATGTGTGTCTGTGGGTGTATTCTGGTGGCACAGGAACCTCGGGCTAGTTTAGGATGATGCTTTAGCGATCATTCCTCGACAGTAGTGCTTCTGCAATGGTGAGAGATGGATAGGAATTCTGCAGTTGACAAACAGCAAATGTGAGTGCAGTGAAGTGTACTGCTGGCTGTCCCTACTGCACAGCGGCACACTACCTCCCTTAGTAGCACCCTACTACCCCCTTCAGCACACTAAACCCTCAGCAGCACACTACTACCCCCTTCAGCAGCACCCTACTACCCCCTTCAGCACACTAAACCCTCAGCAGCACACTACTACCCCCTTCAGCACACTAAACCCTCAGCAGCACACTACTACCCCCTTCAGCAGCACCCTACTACCCCCTCAGCACACTAAACCCTCAGCAGCACACTACTACCTCCCTTAGTAGCACCCTACTACCCCCTTCAGCACACTAAACCCTCAGCAGCACACTACTACCCCCTTCAGCAGCACCCTACTACCCCCTCAGCACACTAAACCCTCAGCAGCACACTACTACCCCCTTCAGCAGCACACTACTACCCCCTTCAGCACACTAAACCCTCAGCAGCACACTACTACCCCCTTCAGCAGCACCCTACTACCCCCTTCAGCACACTAAACCCTCAGCAGCACACTACTACCCCCTTCAGTGGCACACTACTATAGCCTGGCTATCGCGACTTGTCAATGCTCTGCGAGCATTGGTCTGGCCAAGCTGTGTTGTAAACCCATTTCTCAGAAGGCGGGCTTAACCCGCCTCTTTCAAATGCCTCTGTTTCCTACTGGACGAAGCTTCAATCAATCACACCCCTCTGCCCTCTGACGTATACCCAGCAAAAGAACCTGCTTGATCCAAACAAAAAGTAGTAGTAGCCTGTAGTCATATAGAAATGGTGTTAAATGATTTTTGTCGGACTTGTGAGGTGAACATGAGAGTGGCTGGTGTTGGTCATTTAATATTGATATTCGAAACACGAATCAGTGCGATCAAAGGCGAAATGACCACAACAACAGCGTTCTCGCAAAGCCCAATCGACTTGGCTACCAGCGGGGCTAACTGCTAAATTAAACTTTTACCGAAGCCGGTCGGTAGCATTGCGAAAACGTCCTTTCCCGCAACAAATGCTTCAAGGGCTGCCCTTTGCTGTATTTTCAGAGAGAACTTCCCTTTGAATTCGTCCAAAACAGCAGCTACAGCTGCATTGAAATCTTTCGTTTGCTCCACGTTCGCCATGTTGACAGTGACTGAGATAGATTTCCGGTTTCCAAACTACCGCGTCATTGCCATTTTGAAATGCTCGATTTTCATTGGACCCATATTTCTGCCGGAGCAGAAATGGTTTAGATAGGCAGCTTGGCCAGACTGACTTGCTCGCGAAATGAAAATGCAGCGTCATAGGCAGTATGGGCACACCCAGGCTAACACTACTACCCCTTCAGCAGCACCCTACTACCCCTTCAGCAGCCCCCTACTACCCCCTCAGCAGCACAGTAGTACCCCCTCAGCAGCACACTACTACCCCCTCAGCAGCACACTACTACCCCTTCAGTGCCAGACTAGCCTAGACTCCCCTTCAGCTGGAGATTCTCCAGCTATCAGACGGATGCATGAGCTGCTGTTTTTCAACCGGTTTTGGTCCTGTCCGCTCTCTAGCGTCATCATTGGCGATACGTCTGAGCAAAGGCAGTCTAGTCTCCGGCTGAGGTGAGGGGGTGTAGTGACTATGGTTCCTGTATGCGAACATACAGCGCCAAACAGGCAATGCAGCAGTGCACTCCCTGATGCCTGAGTGCTGATGAGGCGAGGTCTGTGTCTTTACAGCATAATAATGCCTCATGCCTGTGCAGCATAATCCCTAATGTCTGTGCAGCATAATCCCTAATGCCTGTGCAGCATGATGCCTGATGTCTGTGCAGCATGATGCCTGATGTCTGTGCAGCATGATGCCTGATGCCTGTGCACAAGAACGCCTGATGCCTGTGCAGCATAATGCCTGATGCCTGTGCAGCATAATGCCTGATGCCTGTGCTGCAGTTGTGGAGTGTGTGTGGAGTTTGGGCTCTCCGCCTCCACACTCACAATTAGGAGCAACCTGCAGAGCAGCAGCCATTGCTATAAATATCTGCACTGAACAGCACTTGAATAATGCCACGCCACCTCCCCCCAACAGCATCGAGGGGGTGGCGGTGAGACAGGGGGGTGGGGGTGAATGAGAGGGAGAGGGGGGGCAGAACTGCCAGTAAATATGTATCTTACCTGCTGAATTATTCAGGAGCAGCAGTGCATTTCAAATTGGAATGTTGCTTTACCCGAGCAGAGTTGATCCCCTTCACAAACATGCGGGCATCAGAGGGCAGGTGTGGGGTGGGGAGGTGTCGGGGTTTTGGGGGGTGGGGGAGGGGGAGGGGGAGAGATAACAGCAGGGAAGCAGCCCCTACATGTGGGGGTAGTTGCTGTGGGAGTGCATCTGGCGTTAGCGGCTAATGCTATCGCCACAGTAAACACTGGCCAGGAGCAGCTAGCAGGAGCACGAGGCCAGAGAGACAGACAGCGTGTAGCTTTTAATGGGAAAAATGCCCCGTGGGCGCTTATTCATATTCAGGGGCTGGCCATGAGCAGACGCTTATTCATATGCAGGGGCGGGCAGCTTTGATGTCCTTCACGTTGCTGTTACTCGCATTTGACTATGAGATCAGACACGTCAGGCGGGAGAGAAACAGCCTACACACACCTGAATTATCCACACAGACCTCCTGCTCACACACACACACACACACACACACACACACACACACACATACACACATTATCCAGACAGACCTCCTGCTCACACAGACACACACACCTGCATTATCCACAGCTAGTTTGTCAGTATGCTAGCTCACTTTCCAGACACACTTTTTTAAGACTCAGAAACAGTGATATGTTGGTACCATACATGATTTTCGCCATTCATTTAACTACTCAGGAATCGATAAGAGAACCGATAAGGAATTGGACTGATAGGCAGAATCGACAATGGCACTGATGCTGATAAAATCTTATCAATTCCTACCCCTAACACACAAGGGGCAAACCCTGCTTTCTACCACAAACCAGTATGCCCAAGACATCTCTCTACTCTCTTCACACACACACACCCTCAGCTGGTTCGGTGTATGTGTGTGTTTGTGTTTATATACACATCCTACTCAGAGGGATGAGGCCTGTATTTCTCCTGCTGCACCCTCAGGCCTTATGCAGCTTGCCTGGGGTGGGTGTTCTGTGTGTGTGATGTTCGGTTCATGGTATAGAGAGTGCGTGTTCTGCATGGTATAGTGTGTATGTCCAACCATCTGTGCTGGGTCATGTAGTCTGATCAGATTAGTGTGGTGGTATTATGGGCTGTTGTGTAAACAGGGCTCTGACATTTCTGCAGATAACAAGAGCTTTGCTCCAGGCCAAGACCCCTCCTAATGCCCTCATCTAATGCTACACTTAAAGCCCTCAGACCGGCGCACACACCAGCACGCCTGCACACACACACATCACCACAGCGTAGACAGCAGCATACACCAGGCCTCTCGTACACACACACGCACGCAAACACACACGCACAAGCGCACACACACACAATCACCACAGTGTAGACATCCGCATACACCAACTCTCTCCCACACACACATTATCACAGCGTAGACACCAGCATACACTAACCCTCTCGCGCGCACACACCAGCCTTCTTGCGCACACACACACAATCACTACAACGTAGACCACAGCACACACACTAGTAGAGCAGCCTACACCAGCTACAGGGGTCCTGCACTAGAGGGGTTGATGTTTGGGCGGGGTGGCTTCCTGCGCTAGACGGGTTGGGTCATCAGTCATCACACAGCTATTGCCTACAGCCAACAGACCCACTACACACAACCTACTGTGAGGAATACAAAGGTGTTGCGTAAAGGATTTCTAAAAACTAGGATCTGCTAGTCTCTGTTGAAGGCAGTTAAGACTCCTCAGCACAAGTGTGCAGTGAGTCAGTTATCACACACACACACAAACACACACACAGACGGCTCAGGCTCCTTTAGAAATGCACTGTGGTGCTGCGGCGTGCTTTGCTGCCTTCAGACGGAGTCTTATCAGTGGCTCTGGAGAGGACATAAAAATCTCTATTCAGCCCACAATAGTCTCCTCCTCCACAGGCCGGTATAATTGCCCCCCCACCCCCGCTATTATAATTGCACACTTAGCCCCCCTTCCCCCTCCCTCGCCTCGCCTCCCCAACACCCCCCACCTCTGCGCTCATATTTTTTGACCTTGATGAATTATCTTCTCTTATTGACAGCCCTCATTGATATTTCTTAAAAGCGCCTGTGTGTGTGTGTGTGTGTGTGTGTGTGTGTGTGTGTGTGTGTGTGTGTGTGTGTGTGTGTGTGTGTGTGTGTGTGTGTGTGTGTGTGTGTGTGTGTAAGCGTGGGCTGTGGGCTTCTGCGCTCCTATTCAGATGATTAAATGAGTTGTTGTGGGCCGCACGGATTAGACTGGCCTCATCTCATCTCTGCAGCAGCAGAGAGTTATTACACACACACACACACACACACACACATTATCATATGGAGCAGACGTGTACGTGCGCAGGGTCCTAAACTCCTCCTGCCCCTATCTCCCAGGAAACCAGGCAGCCTCCGCAATTTGCCGACCTACATTCACCTTAGCAACAGACACACACACACACACACACACACACACAGATTCATGTGAACAAGGCAGGTGCACACGTAGGTAAGCGAGTGCACATCAATAGTGTGCGGTTTACATCGACCTTCTGTGCGTTTGCGGAGGCAGCAGACACACACACACACACACACACACACACACACACACACACACACACACACACACACACACACACACACACACACACACACACAGATGACCGAGACAGGTGGACAACACTAGTGTGTAGTCTACACAGACCTACAGTGCAACAATGGGAGGCTGCAGGCTGCTCACATACACACACACCAGCAGTGTGTAGGGTACATACTATAGATCTTGTATGTAGTATGAAGCGGTGCTGCATGTCCAGAGATGATGGCACTCTTCTACCCCCTTCTATCCACCTTTCTCTTCATCCCTCCAATCTCATGATGCCTCTCTCTCTCTCCCTTTATCCCTTTATCTCTAGCTGTGTTTGTGTCTCTCTTCAGACACACACACACGCTGAAGGGAGAGATGAAGGAGAGAGAGAGAGAGAGAGAGAGAGAGAGAGAGAGAGAGAGAGAGAGAGAGAGAGAGAGAGAGAGAGAGAGAGAGAGAGAGAGAGAGAGAGAGAAAGAGGCAGGCAGGAGGAGGAGAGGAGAGAGGAAGCGGAAGAAAGAGTGATTAAGGTATGGAGAGAAAAGGGCAGGGTGAAAGAGGAGGAGAGTGAGACATTGAGAGATAAAGAGGGAGGGATGAGAAGGGGTGAAGATGGTATGAGAAAGAAAGAGAAAGAGGGAGAGAAAGACAGGAAGACAGAGGGAGGGAGAGAGAAAAAGAGAAAAAGGAGAGAGAGAGGGCAAGAGGAAGAGAGAGAGAGAGGAACAGAGGGAAAGAGAGGGAGACGGAGAGAGAGAGGAAGAGAGGGCAAGAGAGAGAAAGAGAGGGAGAGAGAGATGAAGAGAGAGAGGGAGAGAGAAAAAGGGAGAGAGAGCAGAAAAGAAGAAGAGATAGAGAGGAATGTGTAGAGGGAGGATAGGAAATCAAACTAAGGTTTAAAGGGTCATTCATGCTTCAGTTACAAAAGCGTTTAAGAGCAATTTAGCGGGAAGACATCTGAAAACACACACACACACACACACACACAATTTAGCTGGAAGACATCTGAACACACACACACACAATTTACCTGAAGACATCTGAACACACACACACACACACACACACACACACACACACACACACACACACACACACACACACACACACACACACAACTTAGCTGAAAGACATCTGAATACACACACACCCACACACAATTTACCTGAAGACATCTGAACACACACACACTGACAGACACAGACAATTTAGCTGGAAGACATGTGAACACACACATACACACATACACAATGTAGCTGGAAGACATCAGAAAAGGAATGAGCCATAGCAGGGAGACATGGTATGGGCTAGTCTGCCTCTCTCTCTCTCTCACACTTACACACACACATAACTGAGTTGTTCAGTTAGAGTCCCAAAGCTTGGCAGGGTGTGTGGCTCTGTGCCCTAGTACCTAACCTCAGCTATTCAGGCCACCCCACTGTAATTACACACACACACACACACCCTACCGTAAATCACACACACACACTCCACCGTAATTACAAATCTCAGACACACACACACACCTTTTTGTCTCTAAGGTTCTGCCTGTTTCAGCTCATTACTACAGTACACACAACTTCTCCTTACAGCATTTGTATGTGTTGTTGTTACAATAACACAGCTCACTATCCTCATGAGTAATATTCAGATATAAGCCTTAGTAATATATATTTCAGATATAAGTTAAGTTACCTCTTAACTTAATAATACAGCTCATTATCCTCACAGATAATAGATAGGACAGTTTAGTTACCTCAATATTGACATAACTGATCATGGGCTTACAATCTATCTGGTTGTAAATGGCCCACTTCATTTGTATGTAAATGCTGGCTCATCACACACACACACACACACACACACACACACACACACACACACACTGACCTTCCAGCCGCTGCCGGCCTCCCTGTAGTAGGGGAAATTGTCACATATCCACTGGTAGATCTCGCTGAGCGTCATCTTCTTCTTGGCGGAGGAGTTGATGGCGAAGGTGATGAGGGAGGCGTAGCTGTAGGGCGGTTTGCCATCCTTGTGCTGCAGCGCCTCCTCCTGGTCCAGCGTGGTGTGCGGGTCCAGCATGCCCGCGCTCTTCTTGGCCACGCCCACAACATGGCCGCTCTGCGCGTCCGCCTTCTGGATGGCCGCCCGCATGCTCAGCTGCGGCAGCCAGTCCATGGACGTCAGGCTGCTCTCCAGCTCGGACGTCATAGCGACCGCTGGGGGGGTGGGGCAGGGCGGGGAGAGGAGAGGAGAGGAGGGGGGGGCCACACACACACTACTCCCTCAGAGGATGAGACGCTGTCCTGTTGTGCCACCTGCTGTCACACCTGCGAGACAAGAACACACACACACTACTGTTAAAACACTCACAAACAAGTCCAGCACACACACACACACACAGCACTGAACTTGGGGGTTATAACAACTCACAAACAAGTCCAGCACACACACAGCCCTGAGCTAGGGGTTAGAAATCAGCTCCTGAACTAGGGGTGAGGACACTGGACTAGGGTTGATGAGGACACTGGGCTAAGGTTGATGAGGACACTGGACTAGGGTTGATGAGGACACTGGACTAGGGTTGATGAGGACACTGGGCTAAGGTTGATGAGGACACTGGACTAGGGTTGATGAGGACACTGGGCTAAGGTTGATGAGGACACTGGGCTAAGGTTGATGAGGACACTGGGCTAAGGTTGATGAGGACACTGGACTAGGGTTGATGAGGACACTGGACTAGGGTTGATGAGGACACTGGACTAGGGTTGATGAGGACACTGGGCTAGGGTTGATGAGGACACTGGACTAGGGTTGATGAGGACACTGGACTAGGGTTGATGAGGACACTGGGCTAAGGTTGATGAGGACACTGGACTAGGGTTGATGAGGACACTGGACTAGGGTTGATGAGGACACTGGGCTAAGGTTGATGAGGACACTGGACCAGGGTTGATGAGGACACTGGACCAGGGTTGATGAGGACACTGGACTAGGGTTGATGAGGACACTGGGCTAAGGTTGATGAGGACACTGGACTAGGGTTGATGAGGACACTGGACTAGGGTTGATGAGGACACTGGACTAGGGTTGATGAGGACACTGGGCTAAGGTTGATGAGGACACTGGGCTAGGGTTGATGAGGACACTGGGCTAGGGTTGATGAGGACACTGGGCTAGGGTTGATGAGGACACTGGGCTAGGGTTGATGAGGACACTGGGCTAGGGTTGATGAGGACACTGGGCTAGGGTTGGTGAGGACACTGGACTAGGGTTGATGAGGACACTGGACTAGGGTTGATGAGGACACTGGGCTAGGGTTGGTGAGGACACTGGACTAGGGTTGGTGAGGACACTGGGCTAGGGTTGATGAGGACACTGGACTAGGGTTGGTGAGGACACTGGACTAGGGTTGGTGAGGACACTGGACTAGGGTTGATGAGGACACTGGGCTAAGGTTGATGAGGACACTGGTGAGGATGTGAGCACTGTGGGGTCAGTCTAGTGGCGATCAGGCTGCCTGAGAGAGGAGCCGTCACCCCATCAGGAAGGCCAGAAAAACGTAACATCATCAGACGAACGTAAAACAGACATCATCAGACGAACCTAACACACATCATCACACGAACCTAACACACATCATCAGAGGAACCTAACACACATCATCAGAGGAACCTAACACACATCATCACACGAACCTAACACACATCATCAGAGGAACGCAACACACATCATCAGACAAACATAACACACATCAGACAAACAACATACATCGTCAGACGAACACAACACACATCAGACGAACGTAACACACATCAGATGAACATGAGACTCATAATAAAACAAATGTAACACACATCATCGGACGAACGTAACACATAATTATCAGAGCTGCTCGGCCCAGTACAGCACACATGAGGACGGCTATGTTGAATGGTGACGGCTACGTTGAATGGGGACGTCTACGTTGAATGGGGACGGCTATGTTGAATGGGGACGGCTATGTTGAATGGGGACGGCTACGTTGAATGGGGATGGCTGCTGAATGGGGACGACTGCTGAAAGGCTTTTAGCAGATTTGCCAAAATGTCCCAAACGTGGCGACTGAGCTAACGAAGACAAACGGCCTCGCTTACCTGAGGCTACCACAGAGAGAACACCTCCACCTGCCCAGGGGACACACACACACCTGAGCCTGTGTGTGTGTGTGTGTAGGTGTAGGTGTAGGTGTGTGTGTGCGTGTTTCGGAGAGTAAAGCAAGTGTGTGAAACTTTTCATTGGGGCACATCTTCCTACCAGAACTCCTGCAAAGAACACACGCACACATAGGCTAGACACACACACACAGGCTAGAAACACACAGTGTGTGTGTGTGTGTGTGTATGTGTGTGTGTGTGTGTGTGTGTGTGTGCGCTGAGTCAGAGGCGTAACTGGAGCTGGGTGAGTAAAAGCTGCGGAATTGTTTTCACAACTGCCAGCCAAATGGGGAAGAGTTCCAGAGGAATTCCCAGTCCACACACACACATACACATACACACAAATTCCCCCCTAAACTCTCTCCTTCTGTCTCTCTCAAACCAGACTTTCAGCTGTAAACAAGCTGCTTCATGCAGCCTCTAGACTGACACAGAGTGAGTGAGAGTGTGTGTTTCAGTATGTCATGATGGTTAAGTGTTGGTGTTGGGACTGGCATCTACATATTCATTTGATAGGCATCTCATTTATTACAACTATGACGGTTTTATTACTGCTATGAATGAGAATGAGAATTTATCACTGGTATGTTATAAATATGAGGGTTTATTACTGCTATGTTTTAAATATGAGGGTTTCTTACTGCTATGTTTAAACTAGATGTACCGCATAGCGGTACATGGTATGACCGCCGCAGTATATTGAAATGTGGGAACTGTTGGTGTGATGAGTGTGTGATAGAGCAGTGTTGTGAGGTGAGAATTTCTGTGGAAATGATTTCCTGTAAGTGGGCATGGACGTGGGTTTTGAATGTGTAGTGTGAAGGACTGATTTGTGAAGGCAAGGAATCGGCAAAATGAGATTTTGTACAATTACAGCGCCCCCTATGGACCAAATTTTATGGCATGTTCTGTGGTGTTAGAGGTCTTTGTGGTGATCGTGCATGATGCATTTTGTGCAGTTCCCACCTTCTCGGTCCAAGATATTGGCAACTCAAAATCCCAATTTTTGCATTTACCCTTATCACTAGGTGGCGCTATGCTTCAAGTGAGAGTTTATGGGCTGGGTCAATATGCCTCTGTAACACCAACATACTAACACAAAATCGTTGTCTTGGGCAAAATTGTTGATAAGTTTTTTAACAAAAACTGTTTTTTGACACCTAGCTTCGCCAATAAACATCGCCCCCTATGACGAAATGTCACAAAATTTAGTACACATAAAAAGAAAGCTGTTTAGAGATGGCATGTCAACTTTGACCAAATTTGAGCAATTAAAAGCCAAGATACGGCCATATAAAGATTTTTAAGCTACGTGTTAAATGGTCATTGACGTATAACTTCGGAACGGTTTATCTCAAGATAAATCCTTTGATAACTTTTTGTCAGCATTGTCTGTAGATGACATATACCAAATTTGGTGAGATTCACATGAACGGCCTATGACGAGTTCGTTCAGATTCGTTTCCGCAATATTAAAATTTCACGGAAATTGTTTTCGTTGGAAGTGGGCGTCGACCAGTGTTTTCAATGCGCGAGGGTCAATAGATTTCACGATAAAAAAGAAATTGTTGTAAACATAAGCATTCTCTAGATAATAGGCAAAATGACATTTTCTACAATTACAGCGCCCCCTATGGACTACATTTTATGGCATGTTCTGTGGTGTTAGAGGTCTTTGTTGTGATCGTGCATGACGTATTTTGTGCAGTTCCCACCTTCTCGGTCAAAGATATTGGCAACTTAAAATCCCAATTTTTACATTTACCCATATCACTAGGTGGCGCTATGCTTCAAGTGAGAGTTTATGGGCTGGGTCGATACATCTCTGTAACACCGACATACTAACACAAAATCGTTGTCTTGGGCAAAATTGTTGACGAGTTATTTAACAAAAACTGTTTTTTGACACCTAGCTTCGCCAATAAACATCGCCCCCTATGACGAAATGTCACAAAATTTAGTACACATAAAAAGAAAGCTGTTTAGAGATGGCATGTCAACTTTGACCAAATTTGAGCAATTAAAAGCCAAGATACGGCCATTTGAAGATTTTTAAGCTACGTGTTAAATGTTCATTGACGTGTAACTTCGGAACGGTTTATCTCAAGATAAATCCTTTGATAACTTTTTGTCAGCATTGTCTGTAGATGACATATACCAAATTTGGTGAGATTCACATGAACGGCCTATGACAAGTTCGTTCAAATCCGTTTTCGCAATATTAAAATTTCACGGAAATTGTTTTCGTTGGAAATGGGCGTCGACCAGTGTTTTCAATGCGTGAGGGTCAATAGATTTCACGATAAAAAAAAAATTGTTGTAAACATAAGCATTGTCTAGATAATAGGCAAAATGACATTTTCTACAATTACAGCGCCCCCTATGGACCAAATTTTATGGCATGTTCTGTGGTGTTAGAGGTCTTTGTGGTGATTGTGCATGACGTATTTTGCGCAGTTCCCACCTTCTCGGTCCAAGATATTGGCAACTCAAAATCCCAATTTTTGCATTCACTCATATCACTAGGTGGCGCTACGCTTCAAGTGAGCGTTTATTGGCTGGGTCGATACATCTCTGTAACACCGACATAGTAACGCAAAATCGTTGTCTTGGCCAAAATTGTTGGCGAGTTATTTAACAAAAACTGTTTTTTGACACCTAGCTTCGCCAATAAACATCGCCCCCTATGACGAAATGTCACAAAATTTAGTACACATGAAAAGAAATCTGTTTAGAGATGGAATGTCAACTTTGACCAAATTTGAGCAATTATTAGCCAAGATACGGCCATTTGAAGAATTTTAAGCTACGTGTTAAATGTTCATTGACGTGTAACTTCGGAACGGTTTATCTCAAGATAAATCCTTTGATAACTTTTTGTCAGCATTGTCTGTAGATGACATATACCAAATTTGGTGAGATTCACATGAACGGCCTATGACGAGTTCGTTCAGATTCGTTTTCGCAATATTAAAATTTCACGGAATTTTTTTTCGTTGGAAGTGGGCGTCGACCAGTGTTTTCAATGCGTGAGGGTCAATAGATTTCACGATAAAAAAAAAATTGTTGTAAACCTAAGCATTGTCTAGATAATAGGCAAAATGACATTTTCTACAATTACAGCGCCCCCTATGGACCAAATTTTATGGCATGTTCTGTGGTGTTAGAGGTCTTTGTGGTGATTGTGCATAACGTATTTTGCGCAGTTCCCACCTTCTCGGTCCAAGATATTGGCAACTCAAAATCCCAATTTTTGCATTTACCCTTATCACTAGGTGGCGCTATGCTTCAAGTGAGAGTTTATGGGCTGGGTCGATACGTCTCTGTAACACCGACATATCACAAAAATTTCATGTTGTTGGGTGAAACGTTCATTGAGTTATTCAGCAAAAACTTTTGCCGGTCTCTCCCTCTTTAACGGACACTGGCACAGCGGGGGGGTGGCCCTGGGGGACCAAAAGGCGTTATTCGCTCATAAGTGACAGATAAGTGACAGCACAGGTAAGGGGCATTATGCTGTATCTGGGTGGGGACAGGAACACAAACGGGACCAGCATACAAGCTGACACACACACACAAGGCAAGGCCAGCAGGGTGTGCCAAACATCAACCCACACACACCCGGCCACACACACACACATGATGAGTCAGGGGCTGTCTAGAGTGTTCAAGCAAGGCGTGAGAACATACATGCATGCATGCGTGTGTGTGTGTGTGTGTGTGTGTGTGTGTGTGTGTGTGTGTGTGTGTGTGTGTGTGAGAAAACCTGCAGAGGGGGCTGCAAAACCCCTTTAGAACTACAGCACAACATCCCAAACACACTCTACCCCTTAACACATCAATATATTCAACACCCAGACACACACCACTTAACATACATTAGACACCCACCCACACAAACACACACACAGCACTCAACACACATTAGACACACACACACACACAGCACTTAACACACAGACACTCAGTTGAAGCACAAGCAGAATGCACCCTCACACACTGGACAACCAGAGAGGGTACTCAAACAAGCCGTTTTCCAGCTGTGGGAGCCAGTTCCTGCACCAGTTACACTGGGAATCCAAGCGCTCATTTATACCATTACACCCCAAGTACTTCTCCAGGAACAGCCCACGTTTATACCATTATGCCAGCCCATGACGTGTCGGCCAGTTGGAGATTAGATGTGGAACGGTCACCGGCACGGTTCTCTGTCGGTCTGGGAACGTCTACACACACAACCGCACAAGGCCCCTCAAGACACACACACACACACAACCGCACAGAGCACTCATGAGCACACACAAACTACACAACCAGAGTACTCACACACACACAAACTACACAACCAGAGTACTCACACACACACAAACTACACAACCAGAGTACTCACACACACACAAAACAGGCAGAGTACAGGCAGGAGCCTGACTGCCCGACTGCAGGCCTCTGCAATAGACCAACACACACACCGTAGCACAGAGAGGGGGGTAAGGAGAGAGAGAGAGAGAGAGAGAGAGAGAGAGAGAGAGAGAGAGAGAGAGAGAGAGAGAGAGAGAGAGAGAGAGAGAGAGAGAGAGAGAGAGAGAGAGAGAGAGAGAGAGAGAGAGAGAGAGAGAGAGAGAGAGAGAGAGAGAGAGAGATGGCTCGGCCTGTCCACACGGCTAGGTTTTTAGGTCGAAATGAAGTTTTTATCTCGGCCTTTCGTCCACATGGCACCGGCATTCCGTGTGGACAAACAAACCACAGCTTTTTAAAAACGTGTCAACTTCATGTGCACATCTCACAACAACTTCAAACTTCTAGAAACAGGTTGTTGTCGTATAAATTGTGGTCTGGATGTGAATATTTATTGATCAGACATGTGTGATGCGATTTTTTTTTGTTTTTAAGTCAGCGAGTGTTGTCGTGTGGACGAGGCCTTAGGTTAGTGCTTTCCACTAAAGTATGAGCCCCCCTGGGTGCAGTTTAGCATGTACACACACACACAAAGACGTACCATGCACACACACACCTGTGATGTCCACTCCTCTAGCACAGGCCTCAGACCTCCTGCCTTAAGACACGCACGTGTGTGTGTGAGATCACTGTATATGTAGGCCAGACCAGTTGTGCGTGTATGTGTGTGCGTGAGACACACACACATACAGAGTGTCAGGAGTGCTGCGTAACTACACTAGTATGGCCTAACTCTGAGCTCAGGAAACACACACACACAGACACACATACACACAGTGTTGTAGGACTACAGTAGTATGGGCTAACTCTAAGCTCAGGAAACAGACACACACACACACACAGTCACAGTCACACACACACAGTGTTGCAGGACTACACTAGTATGGACTAACTCTGAGCTAAGTCTGAAGAACTGACTGGGTGATGCTTCGTTCAAAGCTTGATGTACATGCATGTGTGTGGGTGCCTGTGTGTGTGTGTGTGTGTGTGTGTGTGTGCCTGTGTGTGTGTGTTCAAGGCTTTACGTATGCGTGTTTGTGTGTCTATGTGCTGAAGACTTTACGTACGTGTGTGTGTGTGTTCAAGGCATTACTTACATTCATGTGTGTGTGTGTGTGTGTGTGTGTGTGTGTGTTCATGGCTCGACGTGAAGAGGGACACGAAGCACACTGTGATTGGCATTCAACTGATGCAAATTAGCGACTGCAATTAGCAAGCCACCCTGGGAACTAATTAGCAGTAATGGCTTCCTCATGGCTGTGTGGCCTGTGCTCTGGGTGACGGCTTAAGTGCCTCCACCATCTCACACCTGCGCTAACACAGCCACAGCCATCAGATGCAACCAGCCATTTATGCTCCTAATGCTGAAGGTGTTAGCACTACAGATCATGCTAAAGGTGTTAGCACTAAAGATCATGCTAAATGTGTTAGCAGTACAGATCATGCTAAAGGTGTTAGCACTGATGATCATGCTAAAGGTGTTAGCACTAAAGATCATGCTAAATGCATTAGGCCTGAAGATGATTCTAAAAGGTGTTAGCGCTACAGATAGTGCTAAAGGTGTTAGCACTAAAGGTAATGGTAAAGGTGTTAGTGCTACAGATAATGCTAAAGGTGTTGGACCTCAAGACAATGTTAAAGGTGTTAGGGCTAAAAGAAATAGAACTAAATATCATGCTAAAGGTGTTAGCGCTTATATGAAGGCATCTGCAGTACAAACAGCCTGCTTACATACAAGCTCCACCCACACACAGTTTAACTACAGACATCTTCAAGTGTGATTCCCCCTGAGCTTAGAGGGTGATCATGTGGAGCGATCCCTGTTCACCACTGATCAACCTCTAATCACTATTGATCAGCTGTCCTGTTGACTGATCCACTGATCTCCACTGCCCTCACTTCACACACCTCATTATCACTCACATCAACCGCCCCAGCCTGCTGCTTCACACACACAATCACACTCACACACACACACACACACACACACACACTCACACTCACACAGAGGATTAGGTACAACTGGAGAGGCGGCAACAGCACTACTACACCTGTTCGTCTTACCAGTCATGAATTTGTCAAAATGACTATTACTACTACTACACACACACACGCACACACATACAGTTC
This sequence comes from Coilia nasus, assembly GCA_027475355.1. Taxonomy (NCBI): domain Eukaryota; kingdom Metazoa; phylum Chordata; class Actinopteri; order Clupeiformes; family Engraulidae; genus Coilia; species Coilia nasus. The sequence goes on from CM050211.1 coordinate 31,662,246, forward strand.
ACACATCACAGGGACTCAGGGGAAACAGAGTTAGAATGAACACACACACACACAGGTTCCAGGTTAGGGGTAAGGTTAACACACACATCCAACGCTGACACAGTAAGTATGTATGAGTGTGTTTGCTTGTTCAAATACAAACACATAAGACAGGCCTGTAATTTTCATGTTTTTGGGGCAAGCAGCATGTGTCTGTGCGAGCGAGTGAGCGACTGAGCGAGTGAGAGACAGTGAGAGAGAGAGAGAGGGAGAGGGAGGGAGAGTGTCTGTGTGTGAGAGACGAGAGAGTGCTGATGGGAGTGTATGTGTTGGAGCTCGCAACATAATGGGGAAGATCCCCCTGGCAGAGCAGTGTGTGTGTGTGTGTGTGTGTGTGTGTGTGTGTGAGAGAGAGAGAGAGAGAAACTTGGCTTGGCTGAGGAGGGAGTCTCGGTGCGAACCCTGCGCTCTGTGTGTGTGTGTCGGCGCGAACCCCTGAAGATCTGGCCAAGTTCCCGGCTGCACAACAACAACAGTGCGGTAACCTAGCAACGGGCCTGGCACACACACGCTCGCTCGCGCGCACTCACACACGCCGACATGGCCATACCTTCCGCACGAGGGCCCGTGCCGGCCCGTTGCCCCGGCGACGCCGCTGCACCACCACAAAAACACACACACACACAGGCCCCGCCCCTCACCTGCCTCGCAAGGAGATTCCTCACTTTTTCCGGCCCTCAGGCACCGGGCTTTCAGTTGATCCCACACACACACACACATACACACCCCTAACCCCAACGCAGCCCAAAATAGCAGCAAGATCCAACCCTTTGTGCTGCTGCTCCATGGTAAGAAAACACAGTGTGTGTGTGTGTGTGTGTGTGTGTGTGTGTGTGTGTGTGTGTGTGTGTGTGTGTGTGTGTGTGTTTGTGTGTTTGTGTGTGTGACAGAGAGGATGCGTTTCTGTGTGAGGATGTGCGTGAAGGGATATGTCCCTATATGAAAATGTGAATGTATAATCTAAGAGCTTTTGTCTGACGAATACAGATTGTGTGTGTGTGTTTTAAAGGAGTACTGTGTGCCTATAAAAGAATGTGTGTGCCTGTATTTGTGAGAAAGATACCGCATGTCTACAAAAAGTGTGTGTACGTGTGCAATTGTGTGTGCATGTGAGTATGTAAGCAGAAAACCTAGGCCTCAGCTTCACTGGTGTCACTGGTATAAATGAGGGTGTGTGTGTGTGTGTGTGTGTGTGTGTGTGTAGGTCCTAGGCCTCTGCTTCACTTGTGTAACTGTGTGTGTGTGTGTGTGTGTGTTTGCTGCAGTCAGTATATGCATGTCAATGGCTTGGCTGCTCACGTACACCAGAGACGTGCGGTCAGGGGCGGCAGAGCCTCACCAGACATAATCACGCATGAGTTATCAATGTAAATAATATACTAATGAAGATTTGTCCAAGTGTCTGTGCTATAAATCACATGTCTGTATGATTCAAATGCTTTCAATCATTTTCGTGACCAAAATCGCCGTATTTGCTTATTTCCTATTCAACTGCAGCGAATATGCAGTGAGCTGAGGCAGCTCCGAGCCGTGCCTCACGCCAGATAGCGCAATCCCTTGTTAACTGTTCGAGCGCGTGCCCTGTGCGCTTACTCTGTGCATGCCAACAACGTAAAGCTGTATTAACATGTTTTTATATACTTTAGATATGTCTGTAATATGGCCTCACTTTCCCTATAATTTGTTATATATTTTACGTATGTGTTTCACTTATACCGTGTTAACAATTTGACATAAAGCAGAACTGAAAAGACACGAGGTGAGGCAGGCAGTAATTCTGCCTCAGTAGAGGGCGTAGCCTACGTGAGCTCAGTTTTGGTTACTAGGTTACGTTACGTAAAGTTTCAGTAGAACCGTTGTCGTGTTATTGTTGGCTTCATCTAAAACCATGGAGGATCAGGATGCAATAGCTAAACTGAAAGGATTTTCAAAGTTGGACTTTAGAGGAAAACGGGACTTGATGAAGAATGGACGACCGACGCCAGAGGTAAAGGATCTACTTCAAAGGGCTGGGCAGAAGATCACACGATCGTTTCAACCTGAGTGGTACAAACGAAAAGATTGGCTGTGTGGCTGTGCTACAAGAAGCCGCCTTTTCTGTTATCCATGTCTCTTGTTCGCAACCAGTGAGAATGTCTGGACTAGCATGGGATTTTGTGACCTAAAAAACCTACCGAGAAGCCTTCTGAAACACGAATGCTCAGCTACCCACATTCAAAGCCAAATTACTTGAAAAACATTTGGGACTTCACGAATAGATACCGCTCTCAACGAACAGCACCGGCTAAATATTAGCCAGTGCTAAGGTGAAGGAAAACAGGGAGATATTGAAGCGTCTCATTGACACAACCTGCTTCTTAGCCAAACAAGAATTGGCGTTTCGCGGTGATGATGAGACTACTAGCTCTTCGAATCCTGGGAATTATGTCGAGCTTGTGAATGCTTTTGCTGACTGGGACGAGAGGCTTGCGCCTCAGTGTTTTCTGGGTTGTCAAATAGGATACAAAATGATCTCATCGGAGCAGTGGCGGACGTGATCATAAGTGACATAAAAAAAGAAATTGATGCAGCACCATTTGTCGCTGTAGAGGTCGACGAAACAACGGATGTCACGAACAGAGCGCAGATATCTGTCATTTTACGGTATGTTGCAACAAGTGAGATGGCATGTGAAGTGAAGGAGGCCTTTTTAGGCTTTGATGATGTCAGCGAAGACCGAAGAGCTCCAGCAATAGCCCAGTACGTCTTGGCAGTGTTGGAGAAATTCAACTGTCTGGAAAAATTGGTAGCGCAGACATACGACGGGGCATCCGTCATGTCATCAGAGCTGAATGGTGTGCAAGCAAAGGTAAAAGAACGTGTACCCGAAGCCATGTTCACTCACTGTTATGCACACAAATTGAATTTAGTACTGCAACATGCAGCGAGATGTATAAGTGAATGCCGAGTGTTTTTTAGAAAGGTTGATGGGATAGGGACGTTTTTTAACAAGTCCACGAAACGCACTCGCATATTGGATGATGTCGTGAAGCGGCGTTTACCAAGAGCAGCGCCCACAAGATTCTCGGTCTCGGTTCTCGGTCTGACAGATGTGACAAGTCAGCAGCCAGCCAGAGAAGAGCGAAAACGCTTGTTTGCCAACATTGTGGACAATGTTATAACTCAACTGAAAGCCCGGTTTGATCATTTTGGTTGTCTAGCTTTCCTTACTTTGGTCGATTGTACGAAATTTAATGAAATGTCCCAGCATTTTGATGACACGAAATTGCAAAGCTTGTCAAATTACGCAAAGTTCTTTGACTTTGTCAGACTTAAGGCTGATCTGATAGGACTGTATTGTTCACAAGCAGTGAGGAATGAATGCAAATCCCCTGTACAGCTTCTCAGCTTTTTGGCTAAGAATAACCTGATGGAAACGGTCCCTGAAGCGACCAAGTTACTTCAACTGGCCCTCACTATACCAGCCACAACAGTTTCAGTGGAAAGGTCATTTTCTACCCTCAAAAGACTAAAAACATACAGTCGCAATCGCACCGCTCAAGGGCGCCTTTCTTCATTGGCAACAATCACCATCGAGACGCAGAGACTTCTGAAACTAAGGAAAGACAAGGAGGGTTTCTTCGACAAAGTCACAGAGGCTTTCGTCCAGAAGGAGCGGTGCATGGACTTCATTTACAAGTAAAGGTAAGATAAATGATATTTATGTTGTGAAGTGCATCCGCCGTGATGCTGTGCCTTTCTGTGGATGTAGGCATCGGCATCGTCATCGGCGACGTTAGGGCAAACTAAGTGTAGTTTATGAATTCACGTGATTGCAACGTCGCGGCAACCAAACTGTGTTAGCTGGGAGGCTATGTAGCAGAGGCAGGGTGCTGTGTGGCCTGTTCTGTCTTGCTTCTGTCTGGTGCTGTGTCTGTGGCATCCGCCGTGGTGCTTTGTGGTTTGTGCGCATCCGCCATGGTGCTTTGTGGTTTGTGCGCATCTGTCGTGGTGCTTTGTGATTTGTGCGCATCCGCCGTGGTGCTTTGTTTTGTTTCGTTTCGTGTATGGTGCCCGCTGTAGTGCTGTAGTGTGTTCTGTGTTGTTCTCTGTTGTTCTTGTAGAAGTAGGCGATTGAAACACCATTCATTTTTCATTCTTCCTTGGCCAAAGATGCATTTTACAATATGTACCTCATATAAATAATGCTGCAATGATATATGAAACGTATTGGTATCTAGCAAATATTTGGTGTATATTTGAAAATCTGATTTAGAAAAAGTCAGTGCCTCACCAGCCAGAGCTCACCGCACGTCACTGACGTACACACACACACACACACACCTAAAAACACACTCACTATACACTCCTTACAACCTACTGCAAACACATCCACACAAAAACACACTACACACACTGCTTGTGTAACACACTAACGCTACTAACACAAACACACACACCCAAACACAACATCTCCCAAAGGCACTCACACAAGCATACACACACCCACCATACTGTACTATATACAGAACTGCAATAAACACACACACATGCAAATACAACATCTACCAGAAAACTAAATATTCACTTACACGCAAATACATACTCACTGACACAAACACAAACATATTCACACCTGCACAAAACAGTAGCAATGGACGTTGCCCCCCCCCCAACGAGCGCCAACTCGTGTGTGTGTGTGTGTGTGTGTGTGTGTGTGTGTGTGTGTGTGTGTGTGTGTGTGTGTGTGTGTGTGTATAGTCAGTAAATGCTTCTGCTCTCAGCCTGTGTGTGCTGTGGAGGTGACCAGCTCCCGCAGTAGAGACACCACTGACTTCACACTCACATGCCAACACACACGCAAGGGTCGGTGTCTGGGTGTATGTGTGGTGATGCAGAGCTCCGAATGATTTAGAAAAGTGGGGAGGGGTTCAAATCCATCTCAGTAGTTAGAGGATGCAGGTTTCCCAAACACACACACACATACAGCCAACACAAAGAGAGGTCTGCTCTCTGTTTGCTAGTCTACAGTGACTTCCTGCCTGTTACTCATAATTACCCTGACTGTCAATACAATGAATTGTGTGTGTGTCTTTGTGTGTGTGTGTGTGTCTTTGTGTGTGTGTGTGTGTGTGTGTGTGTGTGCGCCACTGTGAACGCATGACGGACTAGTTTCAGTGGATTTGGAGAAGTGAAGCCTGGTGAATCGTCTGGGAGATCCTAGCAAAGATACACACACACAGAGAGCTCCCTGCTAGACAAACACACCCATGCGCTCATGTCTCACAGACATGAGTGAGTGAGGAAAGCTGCCTCAGCTGTGTATGACCTGTGTCACTCAGGGAGAGTGGCAGGAGTGGCCATCTGAGGAGTGTGTGTGTGTGTGTGTGTGTATGATGGTACAGTACACTCAGACTGGCCACTGAGTGGTATAGTACACTCAGACTGTGTGTGTGTGTGTGTGTGTGTGTGTGTGTGTATATGATGGTATAGTACACTCAGACTGGGTAGTGTGGAAGAGTAGAACTGTGAGATACACAGTATGTTAGTGTGAGTAGTATAAGTATGTGTGTGTAGTGTAGTTGGCGAGTCTGTGTGTGTGTGTGTATGTATGTCTCTGTTGGTCCTGGTCTGCCCCCTTAGTGTTGTGTGTGTGTGTGTGTGTGTGTCCTTAGTGGTGCGGACTACTGAAAAGGATTATGGCATTATGCCTTCATCTGGACCACAGCTTAACCCCCCCCCCCACACACACACACACAGTCACTTGGACCACTACACACACACTCACACACTGGACCAGGACCAACAGGTGCACACACACAGAGACGACCCTAAAATCATATATAATACAGTTTGAAGACTGTCAGGCAGACAGTGCAAACACTAAGGGCAGGCTATGAGTACACACACAATGCTCTGAAACACACACACACACCTACACACACACACACCTACACACACACACACCTACACACACACACAAGTACGCTATCTGAAGCTACCATCTTATGAAATTCTTTATGGGGACATGGTTGTACTTTTTAATAGTGTTGCGTTGATTTTTAAACATATAATTTATCAAACGCTCGTTAAAATCAGGGAAAATTTGAGCACAGAAATCTACTCACGACAGGGCTCTTGTGAGATTCATTAAACATGCACTCCAAACCCAGCGTAACAATCAAGGGATATTGATGAATGCGCCATTTATGTTCATTTCATTTTCAACATTGCATTCAAATATATTCTTAATTCAGTGGCCTGTAATTGAGGTGTACGGAAAAGCGCTGAGATGAAGATTAATATTTTTCACGAATTTATAGTTTATAATATAGCTGATTAGTATGTAGTTCAGTAAATAAAATGTGAATGTAGGCAGACAATACTGTAGAGATGCACAGATAATGTCTGTCCCAATTAAGGGTCTACACGCTTCAGAGTGCGCTGCTACGGAGTGGCTACGTAACTGTAGTTTACCGTGACCGTTAACCATGAAACGGGACAGCTTACCTAGCCTACGGAGCTCCTCTGGTCGCCTAGCAACTGTAGATTGTTTGGCAGTTGACACTCTGCTGCGAGCTTAATACAAAATCGCTAAGTCACAACAAACATAAGAAATAAAGCTACATTTTGTCAAAAATGGACCCAGGAATTATGAATTTGTTGTTTTTATTTCACCCCAAAATTTTTAAAACCGTATTTCTCCGCGCTTGCATCGTGTTGAGCGAAACGAATTCTGGGAGAATTGAGGCTACGGAGGATCCACCACCAGTAGCCTCCTCTAAACGGCAAATAAAGTGTGGCGTATGTAGCCGATGTGACGTATGTAGCCGATGAACCAGCACTCTGAAGCATGTAGACCCTTAACTGGGACAGACATATACATGGATTGTGTGTATAACAAACTAAGTGCACACTGTCATCATCACCCAGTTAAAGAGACATTGCCCATCCCTGCACACACACACACACCGGTAAACAGGCTCAGTGACACACATATACACACAGTAAGCAGGTCAGTGACACACACACACACACACACACACACACACACAGAGTAAGCAGGCTCAGTGACTCCTTGTTGTGGACACTTTCAGCTGACAGCCCAGAGGAAGAGCGCGAGGGGGTTCCCAGCCACAGGCACAAGGACAACACCTTGCAGGATCCTCCTTTACACACACATGGATTAACTACACACACACACACACACGGATTAACTACACACACACAGATTAACTACACACACCCACAGGTGACAGGGAGAGATCGAGGGGTTTCCCCGCCACAATCACAAAGACAACACCTTGGAGGATCCTCTTTTACACACACACACACAGATGACCTACACACACACACACACACACACACACACACACACACACACAGAGGAGGGATGTGGGATCCCTCCCTCAGGAGGTTAAAGTCCAGTGAGTCGGTGACATGGCGCCTGCTAAGAATTTAACCAGCACTTCAACACACTTAACTTTTGCTCTCTCTCCCTCACACACACGCACACACACCTGGCCATAAATTCCTGCCGGCATTCTTCCAGGTCAGTACAGTGCAATTCTGAGGAATGTCTATTACAGGGCAGAGTGTGTGTGTTGGTGGGGTGGGTTTAAGGTCTTTGATTAGGAAGCGCTGTGTGTGTGTGTGTTTGTGTGTGTGTGTGCTAAAGAAGGTGTGTTTTGTGTCTTGGTCAAGGCAGGGTTTCAGGTGGAGGATCTTAGTGTTTATGAGGTCTGTGGAATGCAAAGGCATGCAGCCACTTTGACGTGCGCACACACACCCCTTCCCAGAACCCAAGCCCTGCCACACTGACCCACATAGGACCGACTTCCATTATGACCTGAAAACAGCCCGGGGTCCAACCCAACCTGTACCTCTCCACCCACACACACACCTGCATCTCACAAGACACACCTGAACACGCACCTGTACCTCACTACACCCCCCGGTTCCTTAACAAAAACCTGTACAGCACCATAAACAGCACACACCTCACACCTGTACCTCACCACACACCTGTACCTCACATTACAATTAGCTGATGCTCTTATCCAGAGCGACGTACAGTCATTTAGGTAAAGGGTTTCAGTTACAGTCCCTGGAGCAATGTGGGGTTAGATGCCTTGCTCAAGGGCACTTCAGCCATGGATGAGGGTGCAGGAGAGAACTGGTTGTTTTACTCTCCCACCCCCAATCTTCCTACTGGAACAGGCTGGAACCATACACCTGTACCTCACACACACACACACACACCACACACCTGTACCTCATCACACACCTGCACCTCACACACACACCACATACCTGCACCTCACACACACACACATCACACACCTGTACCTCACATACACACACACCACACACCTGTACCTCACACACCACACCACACACCTGTACCTCACACACACCTGTACCTCACACACACCTGTACCTCACACACACACCACACCACATCACACACCTGTACCTCACGCACACCACACACCTGTATCTCTTCACACACCTGCACCTCACCACACACACCTGTACCTCACACACACACACACCACACACCTGTACCTCATCACACACCTGCACCTCACACACACACCACATACCTGCACCTCACACACACCACATCACACACCTGTACCTCACACACCACACCACATACCTGCACCTCACACACACACACCACACACCTGTACCTCACACACCACACACCTGTACCTCACACACACCTGTACCTCACACACACCTGTACCTCACACACACACACCACACCACATCACACACCTGTACCTCACACACACGCACACCACACACCTGTATCTCTTCACACACCTGCACCTCACCACACGCACCTGTATCTCACACACACAGACCACACCACATCACATACCTGTACCTCACACACACAGACACACACACGCACACCTGTATCTCTTCACACACCTGCACCTCACCACACGCACCACACACCTGTACCTCACACACACACCACACACCTTTACACACCTTTAGGCCCTCTAATCTACAGCTACCTGTCTGTCTGTCTGTGTGTGTACCTGTCTACCTACCGGTCCAAGAGATCAGAACCATACAATCTGCCCTGCAAGCCTCACACACACACACAAATGCTCACACACACACACACACACACACACACACACACACAGGAGAAGGCAGACGGGGCTCGGTGCTCCTCCCTGGCCGCCTCACCCTGACTGTCTGCCTTAAGTCAACAAGGGAGACCTGTGGGAATACACACTTCTGCTACCGTATGACTGCCCAACACACACACACACACACACACACACACACACAGAAACACCACGCCTCCCAGGCACATTAGCCCAGTTGTGTTTCTCACTCCGCCGCACACACACACACACACACACACACACACACAGTGCCATGTACACACCTAGCAGGGCTGTGAGATCAGAGCTACTTAACGGCAGTTTCCAAAACAGCCACTGTCAGGGTGTGTGCCAGGGCTGGTCTCTAGTCACCCAGCGTTTTTCCACGATACTCCTACACACAGGCGCGCGCGCACACACACACACACACACACGCCTCAGGCACGAATATGCATGCACGCACACACACACACGCTCCAGGGCTGGGAGATGCACTGATAACATTACACACAGCAGCTCAAAAACACGGGAATACCTGCAAAAGACACACCCACTGATACTCACACACCCACACACATACTTTAAAATATGCCGTCACACACAATTAAAAGTATGCCATCACACACACAGCTATACATAGTTACTGCAGACACACAAACACAGCTATACATAGTTACTGCTACCTACACTCACAACACCTACTACAACATGTTGAAACACTTTCTCACTCACACACACACACACACACACACACACACACACACACTGATCACGCAATAAACACCTGAGCCTTGCCTACACACACAGGCTTCTCATGTACAGGAGCCCTTGACAGTCCTTACTGCGAACTAAAACACACACACGCACACACACACACATGTGGGGCTTTACTGTAGGGAAAGGGAGACGAGCAGAGACGCAGGACAGAAGGTCACCAGAGGACAGATAGCAGAGGCCCCCCAGCCAACACACAAACACACCTCTTGTGCAATGGACACACACCTGCTGATGTGTGGTCTTCCCAGACTGCTGATCGGGGTGTAAAGCAAGCCTGAGGGGCACACAGACACACACACACACACACACACACACACACACACACACACCTCAGATCAGATCAGATCAGATCAGCGTTTATCTGGTAAGTAAGTAATGATTCATGTGAGCTGTGGGCTCAGTGGCACATAGAGCAGCTGGCAGGCAGGCAGAGCTGCACGTCACACACACACATTCGCAGACCTGGGCTTCTTGGAAGTGTGTGTGTGCACACGCGTGCATGTGTGTACTCTGAAGGGCTAACCCATAATTGTGTGTGTGTACGCGTGTGTGAGAGACACAGGGAGGAGCGTTAACAGGATAAAACCATGGCAGGAAGTAGCTGCCTGACTCACTTCCTGTGCTGCTGAGACGGCTGTGCCCTGCGTGGAGGTGCAGTGGCCCGTGAGTGCTCGATCCATGCGGCTAATGTGGCGCTAGCGCCGTGGCTAATGTAGCGTTAGCTCCGCGGTTAATTTGGCGCTAGCACCGTAGCTAATGTGGCGCTAGCGGTGGCTCGATGGGCGTGGGACAGAAGGATCACTTATTGATCGTCACGGCTCAGCTCATCACGGATCAATTAGACTCGTCTCAGCTCAGGGGGAAGAGGGAGAAGAGAGGAGAGGAAAGGAAGGAAAGGAAGGCACGAGAAGACGACAGGAGATAGAGAGAAAATAAGAGGAAAACTAGAGCAGAGGAGACAGAAGTAGGGGAGAGAAGAGATGGAGCGAAAGAGAGATAAAAGGAAGAGGAGATAGAAAGAAAAGGAGAGAGGAGGAGGGGAGAGAAGAAGAGAGATGGAGAGAAAAGGAGAACTGAAAGGAAAGGGGATGTGGGAACCCATCGCTCACTCTCCTCTTTCTCTTCTCTCCCTTTTTATTCATCCCTCACTCTCCCTCTCATCTCTCTTTCCTTCTCTCTCTCTCTCCCCTTCCTGTCTTCATTCATTGCTCACACTCTTCTCCATTTATAAGGTCTTGTCCTCTCTCTATTCATACCGCGCTCTCTCCCTCCCTCTTCCACTCTCAGTCTCCCTCCCTTCTCCTTCTTATGCTGCTGTTTCCTGCCTCCCCACTTACACACACACAGACGCGCGCACACACACACACACACACACACACACACACACACACGCTCCCCCCCTCCCTCCTGAGAGCGGTGTGAAGTGGCTGTGCTCATTATCCTGGATTTGCATGTCTGCTACACAAGAGAAGATGCTCCCCCTCACTCAGACACACACACACCACACACACACACACACATATATATGCACATAACACACACACCACACAGACACACACAAACCACACAGACACAAACACGCAGACAGGCACAGCAGAAAGACAGTGGTGAAACACACCGCTGGAGATACAGGGTGCTGTGATTTCCACGATGCGGAAAACACGGACAGAATCGTGGAATCTACACATTGAAACACATTTTTGTTATAAACGTGGAATCGCACAGAAATTGCATACTTATTGCATTGATGTTTAAACTCCACTATTTCCGTCTGCATCTGCCAGTCTAAGACTCCTTACAACAAGCATAAACTCTAGCAACCATGTCAGTAATATTCACGTTTGGACAACAATTCTTCTGTCGGTTGTCAACACAGACCCATAAGACATGCAAGTTTGTGGAAGATTTTTTTGCAATGTGTGCAAAAGCAGACATACCGTTGTAAACAATAAAAAGGACAGACCTACATCCATTTCTTGTGAACACTGCAAGGAGGGAGGCACACTCCCATAACACGTTAGCAACCTGGGACTAACACATGCAGAAAGTGCTAAAAGACATTTGCAGCAAAAAACACAAAAAAAAAAAAAAAAAAAAAAAAAAAGTGGTGGTGGTGGATGAAACGTCAGATAAGTGTGACTGCAGTGTCCTTAAGATTGTAACAGACAGGCTACATCAGGCACGTCCAAAGTCCGGATAGTCTTACATCTTATCAAGCTAAATTAAATGAACATGAACTCAGGGTAACTACATTTATAACTCAATTTATTTTAATATGGTCTTGTGGTCCATATGTCTTATGGTCTAATATGGTAAAATCTAGAGGTAGCTGCTATTAAAACCAAAATATTTATTCTCTTACACAAACTGAACCAGTGGACACACTGATATCAAAAACATACAGTGCGTAGGATTTAGAAATATTTAGAGTATATTGTGAAAATTAGTAGCACAATTATGCATGCTTGGCTCAGTTTAGTCAACAGCTGAAATAAAAAGATGAACTGATGTTTATATGTTTGTATAAAGACAAATATTGGTTAGAAGTCTGGCACACACACACACACACACACACACACACAGGGCAACACCTTTACTGCAACCTTAGCACACAGAAGGGTTAAACTTAAAACCTGTACTCACCACACACACACGGGTATTAAATCCTGTGCTTGGTGCACACACACACCCACAGCACTGACCTCACTTGACCTGAAAATGAGCCTAATTGTGGGCCCTTCTGAGAGGTCAGTTACACTCTCTCACACAAGGAGGTGGAGATGACTGCACCTCTCTCAGCCACCTCATCTCAACCCCGTCTCTCTCTCATCTCATCCCTCTCTCTGTCTCATCTCATTCCTCTCTCTCTCTCTCTCTCTCTCATCTCATCCCTCTCTCTCTCTCTGGGCCATATCTGTTTGTCTCTCTCTGCTCGACCAGAGGGGGCTGTGTGGAGCATATTTGCAATTCTACAAGCAGCTATAAGACTTCAAAGGCCCCCACGTCAGAACGCCGCCACCACCCCGCCACAGTCCTCCACTGGCAGCCCCCCCCCACTGCCCCCCTAGAGAGCTCCCCATACTGGGCCCAGTCCGCTTGCCAATAGAGGCCCAGTTTAATATGAGTGTAATTTAGCTCAGGGGTGTGCTGGCCTCAAACAGCCTTTCTGCTCCTCCACTAGTGCGTGTGTGTGTGCTCCCCCACTAGCTGCTCCTGCAGTCAGCCTGATAGGGTATGGAGCCCCCTCTGCCCCCTCACACAACCACCAGTGTGTTTGTGTTTGTGTGTGTGTGTGTGTGTGTGTGTGTGTGTGTGTGTGTGTGTGTGTGTGTGGACATTTCAAAAGTCCCATTCACAAGAGAAATGGAGTTGTGTGTGTGTGACTCAGCAAGGATGACCTCGCAAGACATGGTGTCAGGAACCCAGGGCCCAGCTACTCTTAGGGCCCATTGATCGCATGCGCACACACACACACACACTCTTACTCTTCTTCAACACTTCCTCTAACTCCATTATGAGGCTGCTGGTTTCAGCCATGTTGCCACAGCAGCCAAGCATGTGTGGTTGGGGGGGGCTGGAGCAACGTGACCCCCCCCCTTCCCAAGAGCACACAGGCAGCGTCACTCTGGCGGAAATATGACTCACTACATGGACATGAGGCTCACATTCTCTCTCTCTGTCACACACACACTCACACAGTCTCTGAAGAGCACCAAAGATGGGAGCACAGAACACACACACACACACACACACACACAAACACCAACACACAGAGAAAAACAGAGAAGGGATTAAAGTGTGTGTGTGTGTGTGTGTGTGTGTGTGTGTGTGTGTGTGTGTGTGTGTGTGAGAGAGTGAGAGAGACTGGGAGAATCCCTGCCAGTGTATGTTCTGCTGGTGCCGACGCCCCCTCTCTTCCCAGCTACTCAGATAGAGCTACGGAGATTACACAAACACACATACTCACGCACACACGCA
>CM050211.1:31681149-31716149 GCA_027475355.1 Coilia nasus
TCACACACACACACACACACACACACACACACACACAAAGAGCAGGAGCTTACTAGTGGATTAGGGGGAACACAGGAGAAAGTTCTGAGCCATTTGAAAAAATCTGGGCTCCTCTTCATCTGGCAGTCTGCTGCTGAGGCATGTTCTGCACTGTGTGTGTGTGTGCGTGCGTGTGTGTCTGTGCGTGTGTTTGATGGGCTGTTCTCTAGGTGTGAAGCTTCGCCAACCTCACGATTTCATTCTGATCCAGAGGCCCAGGATTCTCAGTGCGTCTGGGTTTTATTTACTGATCGTTTGAAGTCTGGACGCGAGGGACATCACAATGACATTTAACGCAACACTGAGGAGGTTTTTTTTTTTTTTAGAACTGCTCGCTGGTCCCCCTACAGGTTAAAAGCATAATTGTCAATTACCGCTGTTGCAAATAATTTACTGTAGTCTGCTGTTGCAGATATTAAAGGACTTCTACAAGTAGCCTATAAACTATGGGCTTTTGCAGTGAGGACATTGTTGGATAGGATGAGAACATCGTTTACTGAAGGCAACAGTATCCACACTGCTCCAAGGCCAGTGCTGTGCTAACAGGGTGACGGAGATGATGACTCCATTTAGCTAGTTGGGCACACACATTAAGCTCTCATTGCGTTGCTTTGGGTGTAGTCAGTGCTCTCTGAATTCTCTCTTTTTCGTACGTATAGGCGAAGCCTCTATTTATTCATTTAGCCCAAGCCTATATGCATTAATACTTATCTGCATTGCATGAGTTCAAAATCATTTGCTTTTACATTCATCATACATACATACATGATCATATTTTACAGCTTTAAATGTTGTGTATGGCATTCAAACGGGTGCATTTGTGTGTGTGTGTGTGTGTTTCACTTAGGCTAGAGGAGCATGAGGTAAATGATAAGTGATAATGAGCTTCTTGAAGAAGTCATCAGAAAGCGAGAGGGACAGAAGGGCATAAGGAACGCTTTGTATCTGTGTGTGTGTGTGTGTGTGTTTTTGGTGTAAAGTGAGGATGCTCCCTGTCTCTCCTGATCAGAGCCAGGATAAAACATGTGCGTGTGTGCTGCAGACTACTGGTAAGACCGTGTGTGTGTGTGTTTTGGTGTAAGTGAGGGACATGTAGTTGTTACTACCACTGTATTCAACAGTGTTTGGAAATATGATCCTTTTTGCCACTTGGCCCCTCACCCACCCAAAGTCATAATCCCAGTGACTATGCCATGCATGCCACCCTGACCCATGCCACCCCATCACCCGTACCCACTCCACCCATCAACATCACCCTGTCACCCCATCACCCATGCCACCCTATCACCCTGACTCATGTCACCTCATTACCCATGCCACCCCATCACCCTGACTCATGCGCCACCCCATCACCCTGACTCATGCCACCCCATCACCCATCACCGATGCCACCTCAGCACCCTGACCCATGCCATCCCATCACCCATGCCACCCCATCACTCTGACCCATGTCACCATCACCAAGCCAGTGACAGCAGCAATGCCACCTGTAGCGCAGCATGGCCACCGGGGAATGTCATTTGTTTGGCCGACAGAAACATCAGTGAACAGATGTTTGCACGAGCACTACACTGCACAGCTGCAGAACGGCTTAGTGTTCTAAATGTGGGACGGAACCTCATCAATCGGCCTCGCACTGAGGAGGGAGGGAAAGAGAGGGAGAGAGGAGCAAAAGAGGAAGAGAGGAGCAAAAGAGGAAGAGAGGAGAGGCAGAGGGAGAGGCAGAGGGAGAGGCAGAGGGAGAGGCAGAGGGAGAGGGAAAGAGCAAGAGCGGGAGCAAAAGTGGGAGAGATGGAGGGAGACACAGAAAGAGACAGAGAGAGTCACACTCCCGACACCACACACACACACACAAATACAAGGAGCAATATAGTGGCGATGACAGGCCCTCACACCTCCGGTCCCCCAACCAATGACATTTCGCCACCCAACAATGTGGTGACCACCTCCGAACAGCCAAAAAGTGGGGCCGTGTTTGTGTCTGTGTGTATCTGTGCATGTAGGGCACTGGTCAGTTAAAATTCAACAAAAGTGGGGAAAAAAAATCCTTCACTGCCAGTTGGTGGCACTATGGCAGTTTGGGCATGACAGACTGTGTGTGTGTGTGTGTGTGTGTGTGTGTGTGTGTGTGTGTTTGTGTCTGCTTGTGTGTGTGTGTGTGCATATGAGTATGTGTGCATATGTGTAAGCCTAACGTGTTTTTTGAGTGGTCATGTGATTTTGTCTATTTCTTTGTGTTTGAACCTCTCAAATAGGCTTGTCCCGATCCAATATCGGCATCGGATCGGCCGCCGATATTGGCAAAAAAATGCGTATCGGTATCGGCATCGGCGCGGCGCCGCCGCTCAGATAATCCATTCCAGTTTTTTGCTGTGTTTTCGCTAAAATCCGGCATTTTCCAGCACACCAGCATTAGCATCTCCCAGTTTGTAGATAGAGATGGAGCAAAACGTGTGGAGGAGATTGGGGAGTAGAGGGCATTTTTGTTTTTAAATAGTTAACAATATTATTTGCACTGGTTTTTAAAGCCTTGGTTTACACCTGCTCAAGAGCAGAGTACTGATGATGAGTTAATAGACTATTTTACACAGATGTTATTTGTGTGTTTTGCTTTTTTTGAGTTAATAGACTATTTTACACTCAGGTTATTTGTGTGTTTTTTCTTTTTTTTTTCCATACAGTTTACAGTCTGATTTGCACTTTTACTGACCACTGATGCCATCCCTGTTTGTTATTTTTAATGTTGTCTATTTTCTGTTTATCCCTAAATAAACAGGTCAGTTTCTTGTTACCAACCATTGTGTATTCAAACTCACTTAAGTCAGCTGGCTAGTTGTTATCAAGAGTACTAAAACCCTTTTCAATATGAGTCTAATAACTAAGTAAGAAGGCAAAATAACTTTAATACATGCTAGGCCGGTATCGGTATCGCCACCAGTATCGGTATCGGCTCGGAAGTGCAAATACAATATCGGTATCGGATCGGAAGTGCAAAAAGCTGGATCGGGACATCCCTACTCTCAAACCTCTCTTTGGTGTGAATGCACGTGTGCATAGAGTTTGTGAGAAGACAGAAGAAAGAAAGAAAGAAAGAATAATCTTTCGAAAAGCAATAGAGCTTCACACCTCTGCTGCAGGCCACAGCATGTACCTCCTGTGCTCGGGCCCTAATAAAGAACATATCACCAGGTACACAACAGATTAGACTACCCTTATCATTAGAGAGAGAGAGAGAGAGAGAGGCAGACTGTGTGTGTGTGTGTGTGTGTGTGTGTGTGTGTGTGTGTGTGTGTGTGTGTGTGTGTGTGTGTGTGTGTGGAGAGGATGGGGGTTAGAAGAAATAACCTAATCTGAGGGACAGTGTGAGTGTGTGTGCGTGTGTGTGCGAGAGTGAGAAATCTCCAGCTAACCTAAGGAAGGCTGCAGGGCCATGTCTTTGTGACGAGTCAGCTGAGTGTGTCTGGCACGCCCACTGACACAGAGACACACATACACTAAGGCTGCTCGATTATGGAAAAAAAATTAGAATCACGATTATTTGGGCCAAAACTGAAATCACGATTATTCAAACGATTATTTTGTTTTCCTCAGTAACATGCTTCATTTATTGAAAATGTATTCAAAAACATTTCGAAAAAACATTCTTGTACCTTCGGATTTTCCCTAATACCTTTCTTCGTAAACATCTCCTTTGATGTCTAATGTACAAACAGTAGAAATGTCTAATGTATACATTTAATGTACAGTACAAACAGTAAAAAATAATTAGGACAAAAACATTGTTTCCCTCGATTTTATGTGTAGTGAGATCGTTTGGCCCTGAAATCGTCATCACGATTAGAATTCGATTAATTGAGCAGCCCTAACATACACACACCCACTGACACACACACTTACACTCTGACACACACGCGCACACAGAATGTAATGTATTGAGAATGAGTGTGTATTTGAGGAAAGGGCTGTGTGTGTGTGTTAGTGTGTGTCTGCCATGATGCTCTATGAAGAGGAGTGCGGTAGAGGTGAGGGCCAACCTTTGTTAGTTTGTCTGGCCTGATGTGAGTGATGCTAAGCTCACGTAGCTTGTGACCTGCTTTGGCCTAGGTGACACACACACACACACACACATCACCGACTCACTCCTTATGGCAGTCTGCAACAGCATCATGACCACAGCTTATAACAGCATCATGACCACAGCTTGTAACAGCATCATGACCACAGCTTGTAACAGCATCCTGACCACAGCTTATAAAGGCATCATGACCACAGCTTATAACGGCATCATGACCACAGCTTATAACGGCATCATGACCACAGCTTATAACAGCATCATGACCACAGCTTATAACAGCATCACGACCACAGCTTATAACAGCTTACAACTGCATCATGTCTACAGCTTGTAACAGCATCATTACCTCAGCTTATAACAATTTATAAGGCCATCATGTCTATAGTTTATAACAGTTTATAACAGCATCATGTTTACAGCTTATAACACCATCATTACAAGTGTCTCCTTTTGTTTGAGTATGAGATTAAGGTTCGGACTTTACGTGCCCTTCCAAACCAAAGGCACAGACAGCGCCTCTCCATCATCTGATCTGTCGACACGAGACTGTGGCAGCAACTGTACAGCACCCAGCACCATGCACTGGCATCTACTACACAGGACCTTAATACCCCAAACTGCCCTGTAATACCCCACACAGGATCCTAATGCCCCACACAGGATCCTAATGCCCCACACAGGATCCTAATGCCCCACACCGGCTCTTCATACCCCAAACTGTCCACCCCACACAGGATCCTAATACCCCACACAGAATCCTAATGCCCCACACAGAATCCTAATGCCCCACACAGAATCCTAATGCCCCACACAGAATCCTAATGCCCCACACAGGACCTTAATACGAAATACGAAAATTCCACATTGTTTTTTATAGCTAAGGCATTGTTAGGCAAACTTCCCCTTTATATCTGTAATCTATTGACTCTCCACACTTCATCATATAGTACACTAGCCTGGGTGTGCCCATACTGCCTGTGACGCTGCATTTACATTTCGCGAGCAAGTCAGTCTGGCCAAGCTGCCTATCTAAACCATTTCTGCTCAGTCCTCAGATAGGGGGGCCAATGAAAATCGAGCATTTCAAAAGGCAATGACGCGGTAGTTTGGCGACCGGAAATCTCTCTCAGTCACTGTCTACATGGCGAACGTGGAGCAACCGTAAGATTTCAATGCATCTGTAGCTGCTGTTTAGGACGAATTCAAAGGGAAGTTCTATCTGAAAATCGAGCAAAGGGCAGCCATTGAAGCATTTGTTGCGGGAAAGGGCGTTTTTGCAATGCTACCGACCGGCTTCGGTAAAAGTTTAATTTATCAGTTAGCCCCGCTGGTAGCCAAGTCCATGCTTTGCGCGGACGCTGTTGTTGTGGTCATGTCGCCTTTGATCGCACTGATTCTTTTTTCGAATTTATCAATATTAAATGGCCAACACCAGCCACTCTCATGTTCACCTCACAAGTCCGACAAAAATCATTTAACGCCATTTCTACATGACTACAGGCTACTACTACTTTTTGTTTGGATCAAGCAGTTTCTTCCGCTGGGGTATACGTCAGAGGGGTGTGATTGATTGAAGCTTCGTCCAGTAGCAAACAGAGGCATTTGAAAGAGGCGGGTTAAGCCCGCCTTCTGAGAAATGGGTTTACAACACAGCTTGGCCAGACCAATGCTCGCAGAGCATTGACAAGTCGCGATAGCCAGGCTAATAGTACACGTTGCTCACACAAGTTTTTACTACAGAACTACGAACTGAATTAGGAAAAACAGGCTTTTGATTTGTTGCTCCTCATCTCTGGAATGAGTTGCAGGATACATGGAGTATGGATTCTCTGCCTTCTTTGGAGAGTTTTGAAAGAGTAATTAATACTGTGTATACTGAGGAATGTCATTGCTTTTAGAAGTAGCTCACACAACTCTCAGTTGCTACTGTGTTTTATGTAAATGTTTTTTATTTTTTTATTTTTACTTATTTATTTTTTATCGTGTGTTATTGTGTTTGTCCGTGTCTGAAACTATTTGTTCGGCTGCCATTTTGACCAGAACTCTCTGGCAGAAGAGATGCTCAGTCTGAATGGGTCAATACTGGCTAAATAAAGGTTAAATAAATAAATAAATAAATAAATAAATAAATAAATACCCCACACAGGACCTTAATACCCCACACAGGATCCTAATACCCCACACAAGATCTTAATACCCCACACAAGATCTTAATACCCCACACAGGATATTAATACCCCAAACTGTCCACCCCACACAGGATCCTAATACCCCACACAGAATCCTAATACCCCACACAGAATCCTAATACCCCACACAGAATCCTAATACCCCACACAGAATCCTAATACCCCACACTGGTCTTTAATACCCCACACTGGTCTTTAATACCCTGCGCTGGCCTCCAACACACAGGAAATGCAGGGTACATGTGTGCTGCCACACCGTGGCTGGGCACTATGGCAACACTAACACACATGAATGGCCTGGCTAGATTACGCAACATCAGCCACATTTTGCCCACACATTTTCTAAGCATCATGCCTGAATGTGAGCATCATGCCTGAATGTGAAAGGTCAGGGCGCCCTCAATAGAGAAATGGGTCTCTTAACAACACATACTTTACTGTGTACTTCTGTGCCACACCATGTCATGCTCGGCATAATCTCACTCACACACACACACACACACACACACACACACACACACGGCAGAATTTTGTGGGGAAGTCTGGAACATGTGTATGGGTGACATGCTGTCACCAGCTGGTGTTTGTGGCGTCAGGACAAGGTGTGTGTGTGTGTGTGTGTGTGGTGTGTGTGTGTGTGTGTGTGTGTGTGTGCGTGCCCAAGGACACAATAACGCCACATTGTCTTATAATGTGGCCAGTGTCCGACCAGGATGCAGAAAGAATCCTTGACCTTCATTCGCATTAGCAGTGTGAGCACACTACGGCACAGATAGCACAAGCGCAAGTGTGTGTGTGTGTGTGTGTGTGTGTGTGTGTGTGTGTGTGTGTGTGTGTGTGTGTGTGTAAGCACGTATGTTTGTGAGAGCACGTGTGTGAGTGCATGTGTGTGCAGGAGTAGAATGGTAGCGGTGCACTGGTGTGGAGGGGGCCAAACTGCACGCAGCTACAGGATTGAGTCTCATGACGCGCACACACACACGCAGACGAGAGAGGTGACTAATCTGTGGAGCCGACACCAACAGGGCTGCAACAAGCCCTGCTGCTGGGCCCCAGCCCTTCAGTCGGCACACTCCACCAGGGCCCTCCCCTCCTCCTCCACACCTTTCTGGCCACACACTGGCCCCCCACACAGGGACCCAGAGACCTCCACACACACACACACACACACACACACACACATACACGTTCTAACGACTCCAACTGCCTGCTTTCTCCCCCTGCAGCTGCATGAGCACGCACGCACGCACGAGCACGCACGCACGCACACACGCACACACACACACACGTAGCGCAAGAGATGACAGAGGAGTTTCACAACACTCATCTGGCACAGCGGGGAGAAATAGCCTGACTCACACACACACACATACACACACACACACACACACACGTCACACACACGTCACACACACGTCACACAGAAGCAGACAGCCTGGGTGACGGGGACAGTCCCATTTCCCGATGATGTCACACTGTTTCAGCTTCACTTCTGCAGTTCTTGTTGCCAGGGCTCCTAAAATGTGTCATTTCTGTTACCACAGCAAACCCGCCGCTGAGGGACGCGGCTCTATTTTCACTTTTGCGTGGCCGTGATGTGGAATGTGTCCACGCTGCCAGCCCACACAGGAAGTGCACACCGCATGCTCACCTCGCCGGAGACCCGGCAGCCAGCACTCACCTTGCCAGCCAGCACTACGCCAGCACTCACTCACCTTGCCAGCCAGCACAAGCCGCACACAGAGAGCTGCTGGAGGAGGCCCGAATATGACATTACACACGCACACACACTCCCTGACATTACACGCCTCACATGCCTGCGCCGCATTCTTTCCAGGAATTTTCTCCGTCTCCCCCTCTCACCGGAGCACCGAGGTGACACACACCTCATCTCACCTCACACACATCTCATCTCGTCTCATCTCCCCCACAGCTCAACCATCATCACCTCAGTCGTAAAAACACACATAATTGTGCGATCCGTGGCTGCTCGTCTCGGCCGCATTCTGCACAGAATGTGTGTGTGTGTGTGTGTGTGTTTTCAACAGGGGCGCCATCAGACATGCTGGAGCACGTTCATAAGAGTTCAATTATTTTCTCTTCTCTTCACGCCAGCAGGGATGAGTGTCAGACAACCCAGGCATCAGTTAGCACCCGTCCTTCGCACAGCAGACTGCCATGACAATATTGATCTTCAACTTGCCATCTTCCCGCCAGTCTAAACACCAAATGGTGCTAAAACACTAACCTCGGGTCTCAGTCTGCACACACACGACAGCAAAGATAAAGAACTGACACATTTACTGTGATTATCACTGCATGTTACATTCCAACACAGACACACGCAAAGCACTATGTGTTCTTGTTCAAAATATCACCAGCACATTTTGCCAAGGTATACCAAAGAGGAGTGTGTCTCTAATTGCTTATAATTAAGGGAAAGTTCGTGAAGTTGCTGAGCAACGAGGCCATCTTCTCAGGTGCGCAGACAGCATTCCCGCGAAAAGGGGGCGTCGCTGGCTGGCTGGCGTTGGCACTGGTTCTGTTGGAATGCCAATGACTGGAATAAATAAATAACCAATCCGCGGTGCCACAGCACCACGCCTCTACACGGCCATCCTCGCGAAGACCCATATGACCCTTATCTCACATTTAGGTCAGGGCTTCCAAGCCAAGAGAATACCACCAAGCCAACGGACGCAGAGCTGACAGACGGCGGGATGCATTCCGCCAGCTGATGACGAGACGGTGTCTATTCTTGCAGCAGCTACCCAACTAGGGCTAGCAGCTACCCATTTCACCTCGACAGAACAGCAAATAACACACTCGCATTCCCATTAAGTCCTTCATTTGGGCCACATTCTTCTGTCGCGACAAATGACAGTTCAACTTCACCGTGTTAGTTTTCCACCGAAATGCACGATACGCACGAACAAGCTCGTGAATCAGGGCTGGCTAGCAGTCATCCAAAAAGCTCGCGACCTAACTTAATTAGCGCGTGCAGACGTTAGCTTTAGGCTTTTGCCGCTATAGCAAATCCGGTATGTCACTATTTTTATTTAAACTCTATCGCCTAAGCATTACTGTCGTATACAAAGACAGAACAAAATAAAACAGACCACCAAATAACGTTATCTGGCCACTTACTATTAGCACAAAGACTGAGCTAAAGGGTGTAAAAGAAACTGGCTAGCAAGCTGTCAGAATGTTACATCGCATTGACCAAAATTACTTGCTAACGTTAGCTGATTCACCACCGAGCAACCACGAATAGCTAATTCCAGTCTTGGTGAAATTAACTTAGCATATGTCATTAGCATTACAACAGTCCATCAAAAAGCAGTTTCCTTTGTAACCAAGACCGCAAATCCACATCGACATACGCTGTGTCGAACTACCAATCCAACACTATCATGTAGCTCTTGAGCTAGGTTGACTGGCTAACAGTGGCTAGTCAGCTACCTTTGACATATTATTGCCAACAGGATTCAGATTTAACCGCAAACGAGGGCGTGCTAAGTTGTCTGGAAAAATGCCATCCATCTGTAAGAGTTGCAAATCATGAGTAAGCTAACCAGCTAGTCGCCTAACAGTCGTTAGATGACAGTAAAATAGTTGTCTCGCAGACACAGGTAAGTTACCAGAGGGTTTAGCTGAAGACCATAATGTGTGCGTTACCTGTGGTGTCCCCATCTGCCCTACTCCGAAACTCCTAAGGCCTGTCATCTACATTCAATCCCCAACACTTCAGTGCGACCCACCTCCGCCTGAAAGTCGTCCATTTCATGGGCCTCACTTCAACTTCAATCCCCCTGAACGCTAACGTTACACTTACCCTGGCTGTGTCAGCTGGCAGTCTTGCTATTCAGGAACAGTCCAAATATAATTAGAGAAGTGTCCCTCCCCTTCCTTCTTTTAAATAACGGGAAAAGTTCCCTTTCTTTCAGTCGGGGAGTCTCTGCTGTGTGCTGGTCGTGGTCTCTGGCCGCTGTCTCCTCACCGGTGTGTCCGTGGCGGGCGTCCCTCAGATTCTCCCCGTACCAGCCTTTCTCTCACCATTCAACATCCGGGAACTGGCAGCCTGCTCCGCGCTCGCTTTCAGAAATCCGGAACTACTTTAGATTAGCCGGAGAACGACGCTTTGTTTGCCTGATTGTAGCACGCAGCGCATCAGTTTACTTTGGACAGCAACATCAACTAGTGCCCAAGCCCCAGCCTCTTTCACACATGTTCTCACTAACATTCGCCTGTACTGCTGACACATCACCGCCACTATTACTGATAATAATAACAACAACAACAACAACAACAACAACAACAACAACAACAACAAATAATAATAATATATATATATATATATATATATATATATATATATATATATATATATATATATATATATATATATATAATAATAATAATAATAATAATAATAATAATGATGATATATATATATATTATATAATTATTATTATTATTATTATTTAATATTACTTTCATTTGTAATAGACAATATATCATGTTATTTGTATATGAAAATGTTCATTCTGATCCATGAGCGATTTTAACTTTTACTTATTATTTAAATTAATAGTTAACATTAATTATTTCAGCATTACTTTTATCTGAAAGTATAGACAAGGATTGCATGACATACCAAAACTGTCAGTCTATCCACACACAGGTAGCCTACTTATTTATAATGAGCAACAGATAGCCTGGTAATTTACACTGAAAGGCCAGGTTTAGCGTTTCAGTGGGATTTTAACTAAACAATTGACAGTAAGACAGTAGGAGCCTTCAATTTTTATGAGTGAGTAGCGTCACCCTGTGGACATACACAGACGGCCTGGGTTAACATTACACTCCAAACCAGCAGGTGGCTCTACAATATCTTTCCATCGTAGGAGGCACACGAAAAATACCAAGAACAGCATGAGGAAATGTCTGAAACGTCAGAGAAGGTTGTGTTTTAGTTTTAGTTCTCTTCTACTGTCTATGGTTTTAGCTAAGCACAATAATCGACTGAGCTTTACAGGTGGCTGTTCTAACACTACAGCATCTTTTGGCACAGTGCCGTGGAGTTGATCCATCTAACAAGTAAGGAAGTAGTTGGTAAAAGTGTAACCAGCTCAACTAACTCCTGGCTTTCTTGTTTGGGGAAAGAACTGTAGCTATCTAGGTGAAGACGCTTTCTGACAGTGTCAACTCTAAAACATGCTTAAAGAGGCTGTATACTAGTCGCGACTAGCAAAACTATACTTCTGTAAATAGGTTCGAACTCTGTTTTTTTACGTTGACCACTGGCTCGAATCTGTGTTGTGTGTACAGTTCAAGTTCACCTTGAGTTGTAGGGTCTGAACTTTCGCCACCTGCTCGCCTTATCTCTTTACATGTTGACGGGACCATAAAAATCAGATAATTGGGAGTAATCAGATATGGCAATAATCTGATCGGTCTATACGCACTTCAGTGAAGTGATTATTAAAAAGCTGATTTTACATGACCTCAGTCTATTGGTCAGACTGTATTAGGCACCAGATTCGCTGGTGATGGTTTCTCGTTTTACTTCATCATGGTCTGGCCTTATTGGTTACCAACAAGTGTGTTCCACACTTCTTCTAAACCCCTCCTTGGCCATCTTTGCCAACACCTTCTAGAGTGATGACGCATTTCTGTATTTGCTCCCAAACAGGAGATGGAACATTATACAGGATTTTATTTTTTTCTTTAAGAATGAAAATTGTTTTATCTTCAAGTTTTGATCTCATCACATCCGTTTTTTAAACATACACTGATGTACAGGTTTGTAATAAATCAGGTATATAATTGAACTGAAGAGATCAGATTATTGGAGAGAAATCTAGATGTGTTAATCCAATTTCATATAACAGCTGCCATGTCATAAAGCATGTCATGTTTTTTATATGATTACCTGAATAATCAAATGACTCCAGAAATTAGGTAATTATCTGGGTTTTGGTGTGCATGTAAAAGCCTGCTGTAGGGTCAAAGGTCGGGTGTGTTGTTTAGGGCTCCTGTGTAACCCCAGCAGGTCATAGGTGATGGCTGACAGTGGGTCGGAGGCCTCAGGCACGGCAGAGGGGAGCTTGGCAGAGGAATTCGCCGTGCCGCCACAGGTGGAGGAGGTCAGGGGTCGCATGGCGGAGTTCGCTGAGCGTCACGCAGGGGCGGGGCGTCGCGTGATCCTTATCACGTCCGGCGGAACCAAAGTGCCCCTGGAGTCTAGGACGGTGCGTTTCCTCGACAACTTCAGCAGCGGCCGTCGCGGTGCCTCCTCTGCCGAGTACTTCCTCGATGCGGGCTACGCCGTTATCTTCCTGCACCGCCATCGCTCGCTGTACCCCTACACGCGCCTCTACGCAGGGATCAACCTGCTGGACGCACTGGCCACGGAGGGAGGGGCGGAGGGGGGTCGGCCAGGGTGCTGGTGGACCAGACCGCCCTCCCCAACATCACCACCGTCCTCCAGCGCTACCAGGCGGTCAAAGCGGCCGGGCTGCTCCTGCCCGTGGAGTTCAGCACACTGTCCGACTACCTGCACCTGCTCAAGGCCGCCGCACAGGCCCTCAGCTCCATAGGTGGGTTGGTTAAGACCATAGGTGGGTTGGTTAGGACCATAGGTGGGTTGGTTAGGACCATAGGTAGATTGGTTAAGCCCATAGGTGGGTTAGTTAAGGGCATAGGTGGGTTGGTTAAGGATACAAGTGGCTTGGTTGGTTAAAAACTCAGCTCCATAGGTGGGCTGGTTAAGCCCAGAGGTTGATTGGTTAGGGCCTCACCTCCATAGGTGGGTTGGTTAAGTTTTCAGATGTACAGGTTCCAAAGCTGTTCTACCCCTTCTCTCTGCAGGTTCCAAAGCCATGTTCTACCTCGCTGCAGCGGTGTCCGATTTCTACATCCCTGCATCTGAGATGCCGGAACACAAGATCCAGTCTTCCAACGGCCCCCTACAGGTGAGTTAGGCATCCAGTCTTAAGCTGGAGCAGGTGAGTAAGGCATCCAGTCTTAAGGTGGCACAGGTAAGTTAGGCGTCCACTCTTAAAGTGGAGCAGGTGAGTTAGTAATCCAGTCTTAAGGTGGAGCAGCTGAGGTGAGTTCACACCTACCTGTACTCCTAAGCATGGAAAAGGTGCCTCAGATGCTGTGTATTTTGATCAAGAGTCTGACTGTGTGTGTAGATCAGCATGAAGATGGTGCCTGAGATGCTATCTTCGCCGGTGTGTGACTTTGTGTGTGTGTGTAGATCAGCATGAAGATGGTGCCTGAGATGCTATCTTCGCCGGTGTGTGACTTTGTGTGTGTGTGTAGATCAGCATGAAGATGGTGCCAAAGATGCTGTCTCCGCTGGTGTGCGACTGGGCACCGGGCGCCTTCATCATCTCCTTTAAGCTGGAGACGGACGCAGGCATCCTGCTGGCACGGGCGCGGCGGGCACTGGACACGTACCGTCACCAGGCCGTGGTGGCCAACGTGCTGGATTCGCGGCGGGGCTACGTTGCCGTGGTGACGAGCGGGGACACGCAGGAGCTGCGTCTGTCGGAGGAGGAGGTGCGGTGTGGCGTGGAGATCGAGCAGCGCATCGTGGCCACCCTCGTCGCTGCACACCACACCTTCATGGCGCAGGCCTGACCACAACCGGGCCCACTTCACCGCCACGGCAACCGCAACCGGGCCTGCCTTACCGCCACAGCAACCGGACTCTGGGGTGTGGCAACACGGCAACTTAGGGGCGGGTCGGAACCACGTGGGGCGGCCAGTGGGCAACACCACCCTCAACTGTCTTCTGCCTACCCAGATCATTCCCAAACCTCGGACTCCCTATGTAGGGTCATTTTGCATCCTACATGGCGGCATACCAGCATACTAAGTCCCTGCATACTAACCTCCTGCATATTGGTACTCTAACCGGCTGCATACTAGCGTACTAACCTGCTGCTTCCCAATGCCTTTGCACTGAGACAGTGCAGTGGCTGCTATTAAGTTCTTCTAGCGTTATCTTAGCGCTGATGTTATGGTACATGTGTGTAATCAGGGTATGGTTCCCATGGTGATGTCTGAGGTTGTCACAAATGAGCATGAAGGTCATGTGGGCTTTGTGAAGGTTGTGTGGGTTAAATCTGTAATGCTAATAAAGATCACTACACTGGACTAGTACACGAGTTTATCATCATAAAGATCACTACATTGGACCAGGGCATGTGAGCGGAGCAGAGCACGGAGCGAGCCGGGAGTGGAGCGTGCAAAACAAAATCTGCAGAGTGGGTTTTAATACAAAGGCCAAAGCGATGGTTCCGTTTCGCTCCAGTTCCGCTCTCACCACGAGTCTGGGGCATGCACAAGTCCACATAGACTCACGTGTGCCTCCTGTTGTTGATCACACAATGAAATGATTTGTATCCATTACATCATTTTTGAAAAAGAAGCTCAACTAACAAGGGTTTCAATCAACAGGCTCTCTCTAGCAACAAGGACGCTGAACTTCAGTTCAGGCCACATCGGGCAGCATGTGAGAGGAGCTGAAATTCTCGCCGCTCAGCTCCGCTCACATGCTCTGCACTGGACTAGTACACATGAGGGTTTATCATAATAAAGATCACTACACTGGACTCTGTGGTACACATGAGGGTTTTATCATGGGAATAAAAATCATAGTTTACAGTTTACTCTACCACATCCAGCAGTCTTCAAAACACACACACACACCACAGACGTCAACATTACAGAGGGTCATCTCGCACATTCTTAACCATGAGATACCGGGAGTACACACACACACACACACACAGCCACGAGTCCATATCTGGCTGTGATTGGCTACTTGAGTTTGACGCTCTTCTTGACACCCGCGCGGATTCCGGACATCTCGCCACTGTAGCGCGTCAGCTCCCTCTGCACCTGTTGGACCTGGGATACACACATCAGAAACAAACACACACACACACACACACACACACACACCCCTTGAGTACACAGAAAGACAATACAGTGTTTCCAGAAAAAGTTGTTCCTACACACACCTTCACCAAGGCAAGTCAAGAATACACACAGCAAGGCAGCTGTGTGTGTAGTTAGGGGTGTGTGCGAAAGACACCAAAGGCAGACTCTTATGAGTGTGTGTGTGTGACATACCTGTCCTTTTCTGCGAATCTGAGCACGTCTGAACTTCTCTCTGTGTTTGACACGTGGGTTGCGGTCAATCTTCTTCCGCTTGGGGGTCAGCCCTTTGTTCTTTGCCATCTTTCAAACACACACACACACACAGTCAGCACGGTCATCTAGTAACAGCACATGCTCATACACTCAGTTTAGGATGTAAGTTATATAATTATATAAAAGAATGGGTTCCAGCGCAATGTGAGATTCCATAGTTGAACATGATATTCTGTTGAGCGTGCACACACACACAGTGTTTAAGGTGTTGGCTGCACCAGCCCCAGTTTGTGTGTGTGTGTTGGGTTTACTTTCTCTGATGTTCACTCACATACTCCTCCATGGGCCACTCATGACAGTGTGTGTGTGTATGTGTGTGTGTGCCTGGTAGGTAATGCCTCTCGTGTGTGTGTGTGTGTACCTGGTAGGTAATGCCTCTCTTGTGTGTGTGTGTGTGTACCTGGTAGGTAATGCCTCTCTTGTGTGTGTGTGTGTGTACCTGGTAGGTAATGCCTCTCTTGTGTGTGTGTGTGTGTGTGTACCTGGTAGGTAATGCCTCTCTTGTGTGTGTGTGTGTGTACCTGGTAGGTAATGCCTCTCTTGTGTGTGTGTGTGTGTGTGTGTGTGTGTGTGTGTACCTGGTAGGTAATGCCTCTCTTGTGTGTGTGTGTGTGTGTACCTGGTAGGTAATGCCTCTCTTGTGTGTGTGTGTGTGTGTGTGTGTGTGTGTGTGTGTGTGTGTGTGTGTACCTGGTAGGTAATGCCTCTCGTGTGTGTGTACCTTGTAGGTAATGCCTCTCGTGTGTGTGTGTGTGTGTACCTGGTAGGTAATGCCTCTCTTGTGTGTGTGTGTGTGTACATGGTAGGTAATGCCTCTCTTGTGTGTGTGTGTGTGTGTGTGTGTGTGTGTGTGTGTGTGTGTGTGTGTGTGTGTGTGTATGTGTGTGTGTGTGTGTGTGTGTATGTGTGTGTGTGTGTGTGTGTGTGTGTGTGTGTGTGTATGTGTGTACCTGGTAGGTAATGCCTCTCTTGTGTGTGTGTGTGTGTGTGTGTGTGTGTGTGTGTGTGTGTGTATGTGTGTTTACCTGGTAGGTAATGCCTCTCTTGTGTGTGTGTGTGTATACCGTGTGGGTACCTGGTAGGTAATGCCTCTCTTGTGTGTGGGTACCGTGTGGGTACCTGGTAGGTAATGCCTCTCTCGTGTGTGTGTGTGTGTGTGTGTGTGTACCTGGTAGGTAATGCCTCTCTTGTGTGTGTGTGTGTGTGTGTGTGTATCTGGTAGGTAATGCCTCTCTTGTGTGTGTGTGTGTGTGTATGTGTGTTTACCTGGTAGGTAATGCCTCTCTTGTGTGTGTGTGTGGGTACCGTGTGGGTACCTGGTAGGTAATGCCTCTCTTGTGTGTGTGTGTGTGTGTGTGTGTATCTGGTAGGTAATGCCTCTCATGTGTGTGTGTACCTGGTAGGTAATGCCTCTCTTGTGTGTGTGTGTGTATACCTTGTAGGTAATGCCTCTCTTGTGTGTGTGTGTGTGTGTGTGTATACCTTGTAGGTAATGCCTCTCGTGTGTGTGTGTGTGTATACCTTGTAGGTAATGCCTCTCGTGTGTGTGTGTGTGTATACCTTGTAGGTAATGCCTCTCGTGTGTGTGTGTGTGTATACCTTGTAGGTAATGCCTCTCGTGTGTGTGTGTGTGTGTGTGTGTGTACCTGATAGGTGATGCGTCTCTTGGCGTCTTCTGGCAGGTCCTCATCTTCAGCTTCTTCTTCCTCACCCCTGGAGAAAAAAAAAACAGTTTTATTGTTAGCATACACTTACACACACACACACACACACGCTACAGGGTACAGACAGAGCTCATTGAGCTCTGGGAATGTCTGTGCCTTGCAGTACTCACCCCTGTGCTGTAGAGGGCGCTGTGGTTTTGCGCTTGAGTTTGAGTCTCTGCTCCAGACCTCTATAGAACTGCAGCGCCGCTTCCTCATCCAGATCAGAGTCCGACACCTCTGCAGAGTCCGCACCCTCTTCCTCCGACTGCTCCACACACACACACACACAAACATACAAACATGTCTATCCGAGACAGACCTTTTGCCTCCACACACAGACCAAGCTGCCTGAAATATCACACGCACTCACCTTCACACCCATGCACCCACCCACACACACACACACACAAACACACCAATGCCTGTGAGCCCTACCTTGTCCATGGTGTGTGTGTGTCGTGTTGGTCTGGGGGCCGCTGGCTTCCTGGTGCCTGACAGGAGCTGCCGCAGCTGGGGGCCCAGTGTGTCATCCACCGTCGCCAGCTCATTAATCAGCTACACACACAGACACACACACACACACACACACACACACACACAGACACACACACACATACATAAATGCACAACTCTCCATAATACTCATACACAACAACCCATCCATAATATCCTGATTATTCAGCAGCAAGCAGACATGGTCAGTATATATGTGGATCCATGTGCAGTCAGCAGGGGTGGCAAAGATTTGATCAATATCGATGCCATTGTCGATTCTGCCAAGGAATCTAATTTCTGATCAATTGTCTTATCAATTCCTCTAGTTTATTGAATGGCAAAAATCATGTATGATACCAACAAATCACTGTTTCTGAATCTTTAAAAAGAAGTGAACTAGCAAGTGTGTGTGTGTGTGTGTGAGTGAGAGGTAAGGTATGGTGATGTGTGTGTGTGTGTGTGGTAAAGCACATCTACTCGCATTCAGCAGTTTCTCGATGACCAGGGTGGTTGTGTGTGGGCGTATGTGTGTGTGTGTGTACTTACGTTCCTATAGGCCAGCAGTCTCTCGATGACGGGGTGATTGTGGGCGGGGACTCGTTTGGCTTTTAGCGCCAGATAGAAACTAATGTTGCTGCAGTAGCTATACACACACACAGATACAGACAGATAGAAACTGATGTTGGAGCAGTAGCTATACACACACACACGCACACACACACATATACAGACAGATATATGGAAACTGATGTTGGAGCAGTAGCTACAATTACACACCATTAATTAGGTAAACCACACACACACACACACACACCTACACACACTTACTGCAGGTAGAGCTGTTGCTTGTTGAGAAGGTAGTTGGCACCCTGTACAATGAGAGAGAGGGAGAGACAGACAGACAGACAGAGAGAGACACACAGACAGAGAGACATAGTGTGTTTGAGTTCAGACACACAAGACAGTTTGTATGGACAGAAAGCGTGAGGTGTACAAAGCTGGAGCCTGGCAGGTGTGTGAGAGACAGGTATGTGTGCGGGAGGTGTGTGTGTGAGACAGATGTGGGTGAAGAGGTGTGTGCGTGAGACAGGTGTGCGTGTGTGCCTGTTAGGAGGTATGTGTGTCAGGTGTGTGTGAGTTCACCTTTCCAGGAGGAATTCTGCCATCTTTGACCATCTCCACCAGTGGCTGGATCTCATCTTTCAGCTCCGTCAGCTAAGAGGGACACACACACACATAAACATAAACACACACACACACACACACACACATTAGGCCTAATGCACCACAGTCTGAACTAGGCCTAATGTACTACAGTGTGAACTAGGCCTAACGTACCACAGTGTGAACTAGGCCCAATGCCCCTTAGTCTGAACTAGGCCTAACATACTACAGTCTGAACTGGGCCTAACGTACTACAGTCTGAACTGGGCCTAACGCACCACAGTCTGAACTAAGCCTAACGCACCACAGTCTGAACTAATCCTAACACACCACAGTCTGAACTAAGCCTAACGCACCACAGTCTGAACTAGGCCTAACGCACCACAGTCTGAACCTCATGCACAGCTGCTGTTCTGTAGTCTTGGGTGTCTTGTTAAAGGCAGTAAGTCTTAAAAAGGTAAATGGCATCTACGCCTACACACACACACCTACCCTACCTACATGCACACACACATAGTTCCCTCCCCCCTTATACACACTCACCTTCACCCCCCCCCCCCCCCAAAACACACACATATCAGCCTACACACTCCCCATCTACATGCATACACACACACATACACCCCCCCCCCATACTTACACACACACACTGAGCTACACACACACACATTGAACTACAAACACGCACATTGAGCTGGAAACACGCACACTGAGCTACACACACACACACTGAGCTACACACACACACATTGAGCTGGAAACACGCACACTGAGCTACACACACACACACTGACCTTGGCCTTGAAGTCAGTGATGAGCTGCAGCAGTTCTGGCGACTCCTTCTTCAGCAGTTTGAGTTTTTCCTTCTGACTCATCTGCTTCAGATCGGACACTATGTGCTGCTCAGCCTCCACTGGCTCTGCCTCTACAGCCAGCTCCTACACACACACACACACACACACACACACACACACACACACACAGTAACTATATGGCTGGCTCTGCCACTAGTGAGCCCTTACACACACATACAGTACAGGCCAAAAGTTTGGACACACCTTCTCATTTAATGCATTTTCTTTATTTTCATGAATATTTACATTGTAGATTCTCACTGAAAGCATCAAAACTGTGAATAAACACGTTTGATGGGTAAACAAGCTTTCTGACCATTATTTGTAGAGTTATGAGCAAAAATGTACAAATTGGCCCTATCTCGCAATGGTGAAGAATCCTTTAAAAAATCCTTAATCCAGATGGTGATCCGGATCACCACCAAAAACGAATCAGCTGTAAGAAGCCAACTTCTGATCTATCCTGAACATTTCGTCAAAATCCGTCCAGACCTTTCTGAGTTACGCTATTAACAAACAAATAAACAAACAAACGAACCAACGGACAGACAAACAAACCAATGCCAGCAAAAACATCACCGCCTTGGAGGTAATTATGTACCTAACAAAAAAGTGTGAAATAACTTAAATCATGTCTTATATTCTAGTCATGAAAATAAAGAAAATACATTGAATGAGAAAATGTGTCCAAACTTTTGGCCTGTACTGTACACACACACACACACACACACACACACCTGCAGCAGGTTGAGGTCGTAGTCCTCCTCACTTAGGTTGGCCGCCAGGCGTCTCTGGATGTTCTTGGCCTCCTCCTCTTCCTCCTGCTCCTCTTCCTCCACCTCCTCCTTGGAGCGGCCCTCTAAGGGGTCAAAGGTCACTCATCACGCCCTCAGCTTAGGAGCGCACATTAAATAGTTTCCATGTGACTACTGTGCTCAGTAGTCAACACAGGAGCTAATATTTGTGCTCAGTAGTCAACACAGGACACAACGTCTGTGCTCAGCAGTCAACACACACAGGTCATGAAGTCTCTATGTCTGTGCTCACCAGTGCACAGGACCTGATCTGTATGTCCAAGAGTTGCTAACTGATTGTATGCGTCTGTGTGTGCTGCACAGGGAGTTACAGGTGTGTGTGTGTGTGTGTGTGTGTGTGTGCTGCACAGGGAGTTACAGGTGTGTGTGTGTGCGTGCGTGTGTGTGTGTAGCAGAGGGACTTACTGGTGCTGATGAGGTCGGTGTCATAAAACATCTTCTTCTTCTGTCCCCACGCCATGTCATTGGGCAAATCTAGGAGGGCAGAATGACAGAGGTTTGTGTGTGTGGGTGTGTGTGTGTATGTGAGAGTGTGTGTGTGATGTATCTGCTTTACCATCATCATTCCTCCCCTCAAGGTCGCTCTCCATGTCCCCCTCTTCCTCCTCCTCCTCTGGCACCTCCAACGGCATCACCTCCTCCTACAGATGATGATGGTGTCACAGGAGAACAGTGTCACCTCCACTCAGTACAAACCCTCTCCAGCCTCCACACACACACACACACAGCAAGGACTCTACCTCCTCATCAAACTCCTCTTGGTCACTGTCCTCCTCCACTCCATCAGCCAGCAGCTTCTACAGAGAAAATTAAACATCTCGTTACGACTCTACAGAGAATAAAACATCCCCATGTAGTCTCTCTCTCTCTCTCTCTCTCACGCACTTCTAATCGCTGAGCCCAGCCGCACACTCACCGAGATCTTTGCATTGTGAAATTCATCTACTTTATCCTCCAGATACTTTGCGGAGCGCTGTAGTTGGAAAGAGGGCAACACGTCAGTCAGATTATTCACGGCTGACCTCATCACACTAAGCAAAACCCCACAGCACTCTTTACTGGATAAATTCATAAGGTGCCGCGGCAGAGTACCCTTACCTTGTCAGGGACCTCCATGTCCCGGTAGGCATCGGGGTCGTCGCTGTCATATTGCTCTGATTTCGTTGACTTCGGCTTCCGCACTGCCCTAGTGATCAAACACCAAGACACAAGTGTTGAGATCTGGAAATAACGACAGGCGCTGCAAACGACTTCATGCAACCGCGTTCCAACAATGCAATTGTGCTTCTTACCGGTCCCCATACAATTTGTTTAAAATGTGGATATAGAGTAAGTTTGTTACCTCACCAAAGCCAGCTTAATTTGGTCCAGTTCACTGGATGTGTGGCAAATGCCAATTCACCTACCTCCGTGCTCTGACCATGATGTATGGTGAGTTGCGAGACTAGTCTTCTGTTGTTTGTTCCTTCTTGCTGGGTTTTCTCGAGTGGTGTATCTGCTCAGACGACAAGAACTCAGGGATAGTTCATAAAAACATTCCCCTTCTATGTACTCAGGCAACAAAAGTAAGTAGAAAACAGTGGACATGTGTTACGCATGGAACACCGAGAACCATCACTTCCTGTTTTCCCTCTGAGTTTCTCGATGATGAGAGTAATCTTTGTTGCACTCTACTGCCATCGACTGGACTGGAGTATACTCGACAAAATCGTGCCATTCGTTGTCATCACTATGATGTAGGCTACTCAGGTGCAAATCTACATTACAAAATAATTAATAACTATTATACTATTTAAAAAACAAAGCATACTGCAATCCAACACAGATAAAATATTTTATTTCACCAGTTGAATTCATATGACATACATGGCATGACATACAAAAAGAATGATTTTTTCTTTTTGAAAAAAAAAAAAAAACTGAACAAAAAAAGAAAATTGATAATTATATTCAAATACACGGGCATAAGTAACATTGTTTTACAAAACCAGCAAGACTTTAACATGTGTACACTGCTATTTACACATTTATTGATTGATTGATTGATTTATCATGGATACAATCCCTCTCAGAGCAGCTGTAGCCACTAGTGTCTGCATGTGAGGGCACCAGCAATGAACAGCCATGTGGCCTCTGCCTGCCTACCTCTGGCACAGACACACCCTTACCCCCTTATGCAGGTGTGTGTGTGTGTGTGTGTGTACTTCAGTACTAAACAGCCATGTGGCCACTACCTGCCCACCTCTGGCACGGATTCACCCTTAGCCCCTTAGGTAGGTGTGTGTGGAGCAGTGTGCGTTGTTAATGGAGGTGTGAGTGTGTGTGTGTGTGTGTGTGTGTGTGTGTGTGTGTGTGTGTGTGTGTGTGTGTGTGTGTGTGTGTGTGTGAAGAGCTGCATTCTATCTGCTGGTAGCTTACGTGTGTCGTATAGGTGTGTGTGTATGTGGTGTAGGTGTGTGTAGTGTAGTGTGTGTGGTGATGTAGGTGTCTCTCTGACTGATGATGGATGAAACCTGAGAGTCTAGTGAATGACACACACACACACACACACACACCACACCACACACCATATCACACTTGCATGCACACAAAAGTGGTCCTCAAACTCTCACTCACAACATTGCTGAGCCAATTGAACACACACACACACACACACCTTATCATACATGCCTTCAGAAAACACAACCATCATGACAAATGCCCTCAGAAAACACACACACACACACCCTGACACATTCCAGCACTCTGAGGTCACACACTCAGTTGCCGATTGCAGAGGGTCAGCTGGTGATTATTCCAGCTCGAGGGGGGAGGTGCATTTTAACAGCAGTAATTTATTATTGACATTTAATATTTGGTTACGGTTGTCAAAATTGTCTTTGCATCCCAGAAATTAAGAAGATTTCCCTCACACCACCCTGCGTTGAGCCTAAATACATATTGGCAAGTACAGTCCAGTTTTCAACAGACTAAAAGTGCATGTAAATAACAACAAAGTACATAAATAACAAAAACATACAGTGTGTGTGTGTGTGTGTTACATGATGTCCACAAACACCTCGCAAGGGTTGCCCATGGCATGCTGGAATGATTGACGGCTGGCGGTGAGTTCGGAGGAGACACACAGCAGCTCTCGTGTGGGGGGGGCGCCGGGGGGGCCGGTGCAGTGGGGGGCTTTGGGGGTGTGTGTGTGATTGTTAGAGTGTGTATGCGGGAGTGTGTGTCTGGGGAGGCTGTAGGGGGGAGGCAGGCCAGGCGGCCCGCAGGAGGAGGCGTGGCTATGGCTGCGCTCGCTCACGGCTACGGAGGCATGTCTGGAGAAAGAGGCGTGTCCATACGAGAGTGAGGCCTGGCTACGCAGGGAGGGGAGCCGGCTTCTGTGTGAGTGGGTGTGGCTTTGGGAAGAGTGGGTGTGGCTACGGGAGGAGTGGGGGCGACTGTGAGATGAATAGGTGTGACTATGTGCTGAATGGGGGCGGTTATGTACAGACTGGGCATGACTATGAGTAGACTGGGCGTGGCTGTGGGCGTGACTGTGGGCGTGGCTGTGGTGGCTCATGTGACTGGCTGAACTATGGCTCCGCCCTCCATCTCCCTGCGTGCCGGCCTCTGATTCGCTGCCTTGGCCGCTGCCTGGTGACCTATGCTCTGGTTGCCTCGGCAATAGCTGCTGACTCCGCCTCACACTGGGGTTGGAACTGCTGCTGCGACTTCCTGGAAAAGAATGAGAAAAATCACACACACACACACACACACACACAAGGATGAGAAAAATGACACACATGCGTGCAAACACACATGCACACACACACACAGGGATGAGAAAACTGACACATGCACACATAGCCACAAATATGAGAAATCACATAAGCATACACAGTGCAGCAAATATAGTTATAGTTATAGCTATAGTTATATTGCTAGTTATAGTTATATCACTAGTTAGTGTTATGGTTATATCGCTAGTTATAGTTATAGTTATATCACTAGTAACAGTTACACTGCTAGTTATAGTTATATATCATAGCTCTTCATGTAAGGTATGAGGAGACATGAGGTTCAAGTGAAGATGAGTGATGCATGATGGGGGATTGATGACATCAGCATGAACCCGCCCCCCTCTCCAATCAGCACGCCAATGTTCTCCCTGACCAGGTACACATACAGTCTATGATACACACTTACCAGCATGTGATCACAACCACTGCACTAGTACAGTTAGTGTCTCACTCCATACACCAGTGTGCTCTTTCACATTAACACACACACACACACACACACACACACACACACACACACACACACACACACACTCACACAGGGAGCAGCTATACCTGTCCACACAGTGAGCAGTGGTCATAACCCATCCCCTCATGATCAGAGAGCCTCTTACAATAAGCATTAAACACACAAAGACTGTATTACATTAAATAAACACACAACCAGAGCATATGTGCATCAGTACACCGATACAGAGACACACTCACACACACAGACACTCACACACACACTACACCACGGCATAGCGGTGCTACACACTCGACAACATGTGTGGACTAGACTTTACGCACAGACACACATACACTCACACACTAGGGGTGGGTATTGGCAATGACTTTACAATACGATAGATATCACAATATATTTGTCACAATACGACTCTGTCACAATACATTGCCATACTGGGTATACTGCAATATATTGCAATATTCTACGTAGTTCTGTGAAAATGTAAAAATAGAGCTGAATTATCAGTTGCTATTTATGATCTGGATACATTTTATCTAACATTTTATCAAAACAGAATTAAATGAACATAACTCAGAGTAACTCAATTTATTTTAATATGGTATTGAAAAACACCATGTGTTCATCTGGGGGTAGCTGCCATTACAACAAAAATATTTATTCTCTTACACAAACGGAACCAGTGGACACACTGATGTCAAAAACATAAAGTGCATAGGATTTAGAAAATAAAGTACTGGAGGACAGAGCTGTAATATGTTTAAACAATGTTTTAATTTTTTTTTTGAGTCAGAAGTTGATATAGTATATTGTGAAAATTTGTATCCAGATACACTGTGATATCGATGTTTAAATCGATATAGTATATTGTGAAAATTAGTATCCCGATATATTGTGATAATATTTTTGCACACCCCTACCACACACACACACTACACAGAGAGACAGAGAGAGATAGAGAGAGAGGGAGAGAGAGAGGGAGAGAGAGAGGTGTGACTGTCTTACCGCACTGCAGCTCTCCTCAGCCTGCCAGGGCCAACAGAGACAGGAACAACTCAGTTACACATACACACATACAGTACACACACACACACACAGCGCCACAAGTGTTCAAGACAACAGGAAACCAAGTATGCGCAAGGTTCGCAACACGCATGTGCACATATACCAGAGCCCTAACACACCAATACACAAACACCTCACTAAAGAGAGATTGAAAGGGGGGGATGTGTGTGAAGATGAATGGATAGAAAACTGCAAGATGAGGGGTTGCCATGGTGATGACCTCTGACACGGGTAGTTCTAACCAGTGCCACTGACACACACACACATACACACACACACCTGTATGCACTATACAGTGTGTGTTTTTGTGTAAGTTTCTCTGTGTTAGAATTTGTTTATCTGTGATTTCTGCAGTTTGAAAAAGTGTTTTGTGTGTGTATGTGTGTATTGTGTGTGACTGACGGTTGCTGTGCTGGCTGTTGGCGGTGGTACGGTGGAAGCTGTGTGCGGTGTGTGTGTGTGTGTGAGTGTATGTGTGTGCGTGCATGTGTGTGTGACTCACGGTTGCTGTGCTGGCTGCTGGCGGTGGTGCTGTTGAAGCTGTGTGTGTGGTGTGAGTACGCGGGAGGGAAGCCAGGGGGCACTGTGGCGTAGGGGGGGTAGGGGAGTGGGGCTCCCCCCGAGGGCCAGGGACTGCTGGAGAGGGCGGGGGCAGTGTCCCGCTCAGACCCCCCCACCACAACACCCCCCTCACCCAGCCTCAGGGTCGCCATGTCTGTGGAGGAGAGAGCAGAGGTTAGATGTGTGTGTGTGCATGTGTGTGTGTGTGTGTGTATGTGTGTGTGTGAGTGTGTGTGTGTTGATCTAGTTTGGTGGAGGAGATGGAGAAAGGAGAATAACAGGTTCTCAGCTATGCTATATTTCGCTAAGTGAATGTGTGCTGCAACGAGACTCTCGCAGAATCAGACCTTTAAAAGCTCCTGGTTCCTGCGTGTGTGTGTGTGTGTGATAGCACTGCTCTTTGTAAGGGGATCTTCTTGACGGTGTGTATGAGGTACAGTTGTGTGTGTGTGTGTTTGTGTGTGCGTACTGTGACAGAGGTCTCCAAAGGTGTAGTAGCACTGCTCGGAGAAGGTGATCTTGTTGACAGTGTGTGTGAGGTATCCTTGCTTCAGGAGACCGCTGGCATATTTACGAGCGTCCCGGCGATCCTTAAAACCCTCTACACGGGAGAACAGCCAGTCCACCACCTCTGCTCCTACACTCACACACACACACACACACACACACACACACACACACACACACACACACACACACACACACACACACACACACACACACACACACACACACACAGCCTGAATTTAAAAATGCACTGTTATACATAAAATACACCATTCTAGCTGCTCCAGCACTTGGGAAGCAACGCAGGGTGGTGTAAGGTGTTGTAATGTGTGTGTATTGGGGATAACATTTTTAATACATCAGATAACATTTTCTGCATTCTGGTGCATTTTATCAGGTTGTTGGATAAATTCTTACCTAAAGAAATAGGCTGAGCAATAGATAAAACAAATCTTTTAGGCTACAGACAGAATCTAATATGTAGGCTGTTTGAATAATATTCAATATTATTCCAAGAGAGCTAGGACGCTTTTAAAGTCACACCAGAAAGTAGCATTTCCAGGCAGTACTAGTCTGCAAAGTACTATTTCCCCGGCAACACTGGCAATACTGGGCTTTAACAGTGAAGTGACAGCATAATAATATCCATTTATAAATTACCTCAGTAAATCTTCCTTTCCAGTTTCAGACACATTCAATGAATGACGGTTACCTTAAGCTAAACATGAACTTTGACTGGATGTCAGTGAAGGCAGTTTAATACATGTGACTGGTTAGCAAAAGCATATCTGCTTAAAATTTCTTATGTATTTCTTATTTTTCAAGACTATGTGCCTTTGAACATACTCTAAAATTTCACAAAGACAAAAACTTATTTAGACACACATTTCAGTGTTTCAAAATGTCACCCTTTTTAAGCCTTTTTAGACCTGCGCAAGCACCCCGTAATACCCTGTTTGAAGTCACCCGAGTTTCAAACACTACTCTTACAGAAACACAAACACTCACACACACACCTATGGCAGTGTTGGCGATACTGATCTTGAGCCACACAAACACACATACCTATGGTGGCATTAGCGATGGTGATCTTTAGCAATATGCTCACACACACACACACACACACCTATGGCGGCGTTGGCGATGGTGATCTTGAGCCAGGTGCGATCGCGTATCTCCAGGCCGGATCCCGGCAGCTGCATCACCTTGACAACAGTCGCCATGTCCGTCTTCCCCACCGTCAGCGGCAGATCATCAAACTCTGGCACACACACATATTTAGAGGTGTGGGGAAGGAACCGGTAAGAACTGTTTCTGTGTGTGTATTTAGTCTGTGTGTGTGTGTGTGTGTGTTTTTATTGTGTGTATACATGTGTGTGTGTGTGTGTGTGTTGTAATGAGTACCGTATTGGGGGAAGGAGCCAGTGAGAGCTGCAGTGTGAGAGATCCAGGCTGCTGGATCTATGGGCCGCACCGGTTCAGCTACACACACAAACACACACACATACACACACACACTCACACAGACAGACATACACACACATAGACATGCACACGCACACACAGACATACACACACACACACATACACACACACACACACACACACAAGATCACAACATGCACTCACACACACACACACACACACACACACACACACACAGACAGGCAGATACACAAGACAGGCAGATACACATACAACAAATACAAACACAAGATCACAGCATGCAAGCACACATGCAGTCACGCACACATGGACACACACACACCCACACACACACACAATGGGAGAGAACAGGTATCCATCTTAATGAAATTATACAGCAGTAAATAACTTAAAGACTTCAAGACTTTTACAGTCTTTCAACAGTTGAAAGTATCAAAGTGTCAAGTACAAAAGGTACAAAGTAAATAACAAGAGCATATTGTATCTGTCTGTAGTGTGTGTGTATGTGTCCTGTACTTACCATGAGGTATGGAAAAGTAACTACGGGGGGAGGGATCCCAACACTTAGCCACAGTAAGACTGATGGGTCTACATGGATTTAAACACACACACACACACACACACACACACACTCTTTAGAATGTCAATTAGCTTATACAAGCACAACTGTGAAGTAGTGTTAGTTTTTGACTGTACAACGCAGACATAAAGTTCAATGTGAGTGTCAAATGAACTGTACATTCAAGAGAGATTCACAACATCATAAATGAATCTGAAAGAAAAGTCCATTATGCCACACTGCAATCAGGACCAAAGCAATCTGAGCTCAACACAAGCTAGCCTGACAACCACAGACATGGAACTAGCAACTGGGTCTTGGCCTTATCAACAGTCAGATTAGTGGTGAAAAGTAGTTGTACAGACAAGTTTGTGTTAGCCACTGAAATGTGAAAAATTATAACCCTAAATGAACATAAAGCAGGTATCCAAGCGTAGTATACACCAGATAATGGTAGCAGCTGTTAATTTGCATTTTTACAACCTTGAGGGTGCACAGACTTCTGCTGTCCAAACACTGTCATCCATCATTTGTCACTTAGGTCATGGACAGAGGCACTGGTGTTAGCAAACAGCTGTGTTGTCATACGCTACAGAAATTAATAGGATACGTGCTACACATATGTAGCAAGTGTTAGCATTAGGACACTGGGTTAGCAAGTGTAGCATATAGGACACCTGGTTAGTGACTATCATTATACAGAATGGGGCACCGGTTAACGTGTGCTAATATTTGTTAGCATATGTTAGCACTTGGTATAAAACACTGAAATAAATACAGTTTCCTGGAAAACAACAATAATAATAAACTTAGAAACATCAAATGTCCAATGTTCTGTATGTGTGTGTTTGTGTGTCAACATTTTAGTGTTTATGTGTGTGTATTTGTATGTGTTTATGTGTTTGTATGTGTGTCCGTGTGTGCATGCGTGTGTTTTATTTATGCTTGTGTGTGCATGTGTGCGTGTGTTTGTGTGTGTGTGAATATTTATCCCATGTGAAAAATAAATAGAAAAGCTTCACAAGAATGTTCACTGCTTCATATATGACTTACCCATGATTATGGCCACTTTCACACATTTCTAAAACATCAAAAGTGTAAAACTTTTATGTTTTATATAAGTAATACAAATTACATTAGTTTCCCTTTGTAGGAATGTACTAAAAATCTTCTATGTGGTTCACTGTCATATATTTTGTTTGCAAGTTTCAGATAAA
Source organism: Coilia nasus (assembly GCA_027475355.1). Taxonomy (NCBI): domain Eukaryota; kingdom Metazoa; phylum Chordata; class Actinopteri; order Clupeiformes; family Engraulidae; genus Coilia; species Coilia nasus. The sequence goes on from CM050211.1 coordinate 31,711,324, forward strand.
ATGTATACAAATTTTGTATAATTCATCGATGTAATTTGCTTATGGGATATGCGTGTCTAAGTGTGTGTGTTTGTGAGTGTGTGTGTGTGTGTGTGTGTCTGAATATTTATGTGTGTGTCTGAATATTTATGTGTGTGTCTAAGTGTGTGTGTGTGTGTGTGTGTGTGTGTGTCCTTACCCAGGCTTGGACACAATCTCTCGGAGTACTCTGACCGCATCATCGTTGCTCATGTTCTCAAAGTTCACCTCATTCACCTGAAGAAGCCAAACAACACACATTCTACATTAGACAACACACATCAACACAAAGCCCACACACACACCCATTTCTATGACACAATGTTTATAAGCAGTAGCCAGCATCCTCTACAAATAATCGGCACAGGGGGTATGTGTAGCTGATGACTTGGGAAGTGTGTGTGTGCATTATGTGTGTGTGTGTGTGTGTGTGTGGGATGTCTGTGTGTGTGCATAGTGTGTGGGGGGTGTCTATGTGTGGGTGTGGCTGTGGATTGCATTGTGTGTGTATGTGTGTGTGTGTGTGTACATACGTGCACGTGTATGTGTGTTTATCCGTGTGTGTGTGTGTGTGTGGTCAGTGGATGAGACGACATGTGCTGCTATGAGAACCCAGCAGCAGCAGATGGATCATTTTAATCTGCACCACTGCTCAGATTACAGCCACACCCCCCTTTGGGATTACGCTCATCTCCCTTTGGGATTACCGCCATTCTGCTGCTGTTCTGCTCATTGCCCCTTCACTTCGATGCCAACACTGGCATTGGATGCTTCACAGACACACACACACACAGACACACACATAGACATACTCACACACACACACAGACACACACACTCTGGACACACACACAGACACACACAGACACACACAGACACACACACACACTGGACACACATACACACACACACTGACCTGCAGCAGCATGTCTCCTGGTTGGATGCGTCCGTCGGCAGCCACGGCCCCTCCCTTCATGATGGAGCCAATGTAGATGCCCCCGTCCCCTCGCTCGTTACTCTGGCCCACGATACTGATGCCCAGGAAATTATACTTCTCTACAACACACACACCATCATATGCTCCTGTCACACACCTCACTCGTTACTGTGGCACACGATACTGATGCCTAGGAAGAATTGAGTACTACACAAAACTGTGTGTCAAGGTGTGAATGTGTGTGTAATAGTGTGTGTGCTTACCCATGTTAAGTGTGTGTGTGTGTGCATGTGTGTTACCCATGTTGAGTGTGATTGTGAGGATGTATGGGTGAGTGTGTGTGTGTTACCAATGTTGAGTCTGTGTGTGTGTGTGTGTGTGTGTGTGTGCGTGTGTATTACCCATGTTGAGTGTGATGGTGATGATGTTGAGGCTCATAGTGGAGTCTGTGATGCTGCTGAATGACGACGTCTACAAGAGAGAGAGAAACGTCAGAGAATACGCACACATAAACACAGGAACACAAACACATACATACACATAGACACACACACACTAGTATTAATTTCATCAGATGAGGTGTGAGAAAATATGTTAATCAAAGACCATTTGTTTCCATGACAAAGACAAGACAATGATGAGACTAAAACAGTGTTCTAGAACACAGACTAAGACGAAATTATCGTGCTGATGCTGATGCTGACGCTGACGAAAAAAGACGAGACGAAATGTCAGACTTTTAGTCGACTAAAACTTCTAACAAAAATAGTATGTGAATGACTATTATAATAATACAAAATTGACACACACACACTCTTTCGCTGACGAAAAAAGACGAGACGAAATGTCAGACTTTTAGTCGACTAAAACTTCTAACAAAAATAGTATGTGAATGACTATTATAATAATACAAAATTGACACACACACACTCTCTCTCTCTCTCTCTCACACACACACACACACACACACACGCACACGCACACGCACACGCACACAAACACACACACAGCTGACCCGATCTGCCTTGGTGACTTTCTGTCGTCTGCGTTTGCGCTTGTGTCGCCTCATGAGCTGGGAGGAGGAACTCTTGTCTGAGGAACTGCTGAGTCTGAGAAACACACACACACACACACACACACAACTTATAACTCACATACATGTTATAAACCGTGTTTGTCCATGAGTCTATGTGTCTCTGAGTATATATATATATATATGTGGAATTGTTCACAGACCAAATAGTCCATGAGATTTAGCAAACAAATCCAACAATAGTACAATAGATTTAGGATTCAGAAATGCTAAAATAATAGTAACCCTAAAGTGCTAAGTGTTCAGTACAGTAGTATGTTAGAAAAAGGGTTGTAGTCAGGAAGGCTTAAATATCTTCTCCCAAAGGTACTCTTCCTAGGTGCACAAGTATCTTGTGTTTTCTCTAAACTGTATCTATGTGTGTGTTAAAAACCTGCTGGCGTCCTCGTCCTGGTTGTCCACTGTGGAGCTGGATGTGTGTGTGTATCTGTGTGTGTGTGTGTGTGTGTGTGTGTGTGTGTGTGCGTGTGTGTGTGTGTGTGAGAGAGACCTGCTGGTGTCATCCTGGCTGTCCATGTTGGAGATAGGCATGTGTGTGTGTGTGTGTGTGTGTGTGTGTGTGTGTGTGTGTGTGTGTGTGTGTGTGTGTGTGTGTGACCTGCTAGCGTCGTCCTGGCTGTCCATGTTGGAGCTGGACTGGAGGTCGCTGCTGATCATGGAGACGCTGTCACAGCCCATCGCCAACTCCCCCACAACACACTCCACCTTACACACCCCATTCACACCAGGAACTGCACACACACACACAGACACAAACACATTTAGTAGAGTGGGTAAAGGCATCTCAACAACACAAGACATACAACCAGTGATATTATGAAGCACAGTCTACTACACACACATAAACACACACACATACACACACACACACGGGGCAGGAGGCAAACACACTAGTGGCGAGAGGTAAGGAAAGCTGCTAACACACGCTTCTAGCACAGACACATGTGCACTACACACACACACACACACATTATGAAGCAGAGGAAGACCTCACACACACACACACACACCTCCACACACACATTATGAAGGACTGGAGGACCACACACACACACACACACACACCACTTCTCTAATTAGCACAAGTCATCAGACAGATCACCTGTGTAAAGATCGTCGGACAAGTAGATGAGTTAATTAATGAAATCACCCAAATTTGGTGTACAAACAGTGGGAATAGATGGCATATAAACACATACACACACGTTCCTCTGGGTTTGAATTCAAACACAGAAACTGTCACATACAAGACCGGGGGCGTGGCCTGGGCTCAGGGTGGCATCTGATTGGCTGGAAGGCCCTGGAGAGGCGGGCACAGCGCTGGGCTGCTGTGTGTGTGTGAAGCCGTTGGCTCACGCCAAAACACTCCAACAGAGTCGCACTGCCCATGCTCACTACTGCTGCTGCTGTGCACACACACACACACACACACACATACACACACACACAAAGCAAAGCAAGATAATTCACCACCTCTGTCCACAGGTGCCAACAACTGCTTGTGTGGAGGCGTTTCTCATGAAGAATGGCCCCTTGGGGACACCATACAAAGCCCATGGATTTAGTCTCTACATCAAAGCAATAGTCTGTGTCAGAAGTGCCGGATTAACGGGGGAAATATTATCAGGAGAAACACGCACACATACACATACCAGACTCCTGACTGTAACCTTTCACCTCCAATGGATGTCAGCTAACCAACAGTGTAAGACTGTATGGCACTAGCATGACCCTCCTAATGCACATACCGCAGCAATCCTCTCTGATCAAAATGTTTTATTCACGAGATTCAAACCCTAATTCTTTCATTAATAAAATACACGACTTATTTCCCTAGTAATTGCGCAATATTCAAACGGCTGTCGACATAAGAACTTGTTTTAGTCACATTGTAGTCAGACAATAAGTCAGTAAAATTACAGCTTTGATCAGTAAAAACGTCAAATACCGTCAACATCTGTATACAACGGCTCGAGACTAGCTACCCTTTAATTCGGCATCTGGCTCGCGGTCATTGTTAATTTCTTCTTCACTCTTAATAATTTCAACATCAATGCTATTTAAAATAGCCGAAATTAAACCTCTCTCTCACACACACAACTTTAAACAGACATTTTGCACCCTTACACGTAAGAAGTATTATCGTGAAAATCACACTGAACTGCACGAAAAAAGACATCCACCTCTGCAGAATCCTCACGAGAGCCTATCACGCATGCCTCACAGTACACTGTGGGCTAACGGTACTCTAAACACGACTAACTTCACTAAAACACAGAAGATTTTTATTTATCACACAAGAATGACGACATCGTCAAGAATAACGACATCTCTGCACTTACCTGCGTCAAGGTAGCCACAGTTGCACGCACGAGACAATCGCTTGGGCTTTTCAAGTCAATGAATTCGAGCGCCCAACAGACGGTCCAAACGCGCTCACGCACTCTCAGTGGCACTAATCTGACTGTCACACAAGGAGGTAGCCGCATCCAGCGGGGACAAAGTCCGACCTCGTGTTCAGCACCAGACAATGAAAGCAAGATGAACTACATCCCAAAGAAAAAAAGCGAGCACGAAGCAGCGCCAGCGTCATGGCGGGATGAATGAGGGGAAGACACAAAAACCTTCTCATCTCGTGGAAATGTACAGCAGGCAAAAACAAAACGCACCAGCCAGCATAACTATCAATCAGCACCTCAGGCTACACACACACTCATAGATATAGCCCCCCCCCCTCTCTCTCTCACACACACACACACCCTTTCTCTTCTCTGACAC
>CM050211.1:31721149-31736149 GCA_027475355.1 Coilia nasus
TACTTAATCATCTCTGCAAACACCCCACTAATACATACATAGCCGCCAGCTGCATACATGCGCACCTGTTTGTATGCAGGAATTTCTGCCCCATTGAGAGCCGCCTCAGCAACTTCAAGCAGCAAGCCAACCTCAGCACCTACACCAGCATCTGCTGCGCTTGTCCCACCGTACCTCAGCACCCACGCCAGCATCTGGTGTGCCTTTCCACACTATGTGCTCTCACAAAGTCTGAAATGACACAGCGCAGCCGCTCTCACCAGCACGGGTAAGGTTACAAGGGACACCCAAGCTGACGTGATACCTGTGCCACAGGTCCAGAAACTGATGTGATCGCCTGGGCAACAAGGCAGACCAACCACACAAGACTAGCGCCTAATAATTACCTGTAAAGGTGCTGAACAGACGCTGGAGTTATGGTTCTCCCCTGACCTCAAAATTATGATGATGATAATGTTACTGATCAGAAGTCACAGACAGCCTGGGTGGTGGGCGCTCAAAGATGAACTAACCTTACTCACTCTACCTGTCACAGATGTGCTTGTGTTGAGCGTCCACTTGTCATTTCACAGACGAAAAACGGTGTCCTCCCCGAGTGAGCGCGCGAAGCACACGTGATGTTTGGCACTGGCAGGTGCGCGGCTCTGGCACCAGATCTCGTGTTGATAATTTGGCGCTTTCTCAATCACAACCTTATTATGAATAGCTTCAGTTACGGTACGTTCGATCCTTAACTACCCCTACGGATACATTCCTCTAACGAATGATGCTGTTCCTAAGATCACCTTCACAAAGAATGGTCCATATATAGAAGAGACCAGATGCCAGTCAGGTACTTACCCAAAATCTTGATCCATGGATTTGAAAAAGAATTTGTAGCTGTTGACCGGGCGGTTGCTGAGTACATTTTTAAAATCCAACAACGTGACTTTCTCAGGTGCAACTGATAATTTCACCAAATAAGGAGTTTCCTCCTCGTCTATGTGGTAAATAATTTTAGTCTCCGCCATGAGAATGAACAGAGAACAATCACAAGACAGATTGCTCGGTCACCAGACAAAGCGGGCGGAGACTATGAATTAAAATGCTAAAATAAATAAATGAAATTATGATTCCGTGATTAATATGAGACCGTGGAGACAACACAACATATAACCGGAGCATCTCATGGTATTGGCGGGTGGAGGGGTCTGCAGCCCCGTGATCTCGCTCGCGCTGCTGGCTGGCTGCTGCGTCGCTCAGACAGGAAGGAAGGTTTACATCCTTCAGAGCGCTGCTCGCGCTGCCAGGGAAGGCTAGTCCCCTACCTCGTGCTGCCACCTTGTGGCGCGTGACGATAATGAGAGCTGGTGCATTTGTGTTGGGGAAATATTCGCGCTTTTGTCACTTGGCAACTACTGATGATGAAGGAGCCTGACACATCACTTTACATGGCTGTGTATTGGTTAGTATGTGTATCCCTCACTCTTAAGACACATTAGTAATTCATTTCAAGGTGAAACACACATATTGTCAGTCACACACGCAAGATTCTGTTCTGCGTTCCTTGGTTTCCCCTGTGTTCCTCAGCTCTAGGGTTCCACATTCCCAGTGCTGTATGTTCAGCAGGTCTAGAGCACATCATGGAACTACAACAAACTCCAACAAACCATACATATATGGCTAAGGGCCATCGGAACCACACACATACACACACACAGACGCATACACACGCACACGCGCACACACACACACACACACACACACACACACACACACACACACACACACAGTCATACTGAGAGAGAAAGAGAGAGAGAGACTAAGGACTCAGACATAGTTCAGCAGTTTATTGATACATATTTGAGAAGTGATCTTGGTTCCACATCGCAGCCCACTGGAGCTACAGGCAGCAGTCCTGGTCCCTATAGGACCACTAGCAGATATATAACACACATTCATGTAGTGGCCTCGCAACTCTCATACTGTAGGCTGACCTGTGTTTGTGTGTGTGTGTGTGCGCGCGCGCGCGTGCATGCGTGTGTGTGTGTGTGTGTGTGTGTTTGTGTGCATGTGTGTTATGCATGGCTGTATGTAAATGCTGTGAGTGAATATAACTTGGCAACAACACAAGGCAGCAAGCACCTTGAACAACACAGGAAATACACCTACAGAGAGCAGTGTCACACATACACTTACAGAATACAAAAGTACAAAAGCAGAGTAAAAGCCTGAGCATTCAGAGTAAACGTGAGCATACCAAGTACACCACATGTCACATATAAAGAATACACACACTGCACCTCGGAGCGGGAGTTAACAAAGAAATGGGGAGGGTGGGGGGGGGGTCTCTGAAATCTATTGAGTATGTATGGCACACTCCTGTGTGTGTGTGTGTGTGTGTGTGTCTGTGTGTGCATGTGTGTTGGGTTGATAGGATCTTGGGAGTGCGGATTGTGCCAGTATGAGGGGGTTCGTGAGGGGGGTTGGTCCCTGCTGCCCTTGTCTTATATGTGTCCTTTTAAAGCAACAGTACAGCATTTTTCCTTTTCGGTCGCCCTACAGGTTGGAAACGGAATTGTCTTTCTTATGTCTCATTCGAACAACAGATCGGCGACCTGCTTTGGCAAACTAGCCTAGTGCGCTAATAGCCCATGGGGGACCGCAAAGCGAATTTAGAAGTGCTGGTCACCCTGTTACAAGTTGATGAACCACTGAAACGATTTTGGGAACATTATTTTAAGGTTGCTTAGTGTTGCTTTAAAGTGTTTTAAGGACACTAAATAGGTTGTAGTTGTGTACAACTGTGCACACTATAAAAAAATTAAGCAGCATTAAATAAAAATACACTTATATTTGAAGATATTTCCTTTAGGGGTTGTCTGTGTTGTGGCGTCTTGCCTTCCTGAGTATAGGTTGTAATATCTTAAGACTAGAAAAGCACTCAGAGAGCGCAGACCTCAGCCAGGGCAGATCAGATCACCACCACAATCTAATCACTTTTAAGTTAGGCCATTTTTGAACTACCCTGAAAATTGTATCAAAATCCATCCATAACTTGAGTTATGTTGCTAACTAACAAACAAACTAAAAAACAAACAAATGCTGATGATTACATAAAGTAAAAATATACTCGTGCAAATAATATCAGGATTACAAAAGTACATCACCTTGTTATTTTATTTTTTTGTCTACTGTCTATGTGACGAGATACAATCACTGACCTAGAATACACAAAGCCATCATAGATTGCATCTGCAAATAATATTTACATACAGTATGCCATACATCTCAAGCTAGATAAAATACTGCCTATGCATTTGATGGTGCTACTTGTGACTTCTAACGGAAAGCATTGTATATGGAGTATAACTCATCTGTGTCAGTGGGTTTAACAACTAAAGTTTTTTTTTAAATCACATGAATCTTGTATTAGCCCTAATATCTACTGCCAATAGCTACATGTTTGTATGAGCAATACACTGGTAGCTAAAGGTTTGTGTTAGCAGTGAAAGTTACATGTTTGTGTTAGCGTTTTTATGCCTGTACTGACAGCTTAGAGTTTGAATTAGCATTGATAACAAAGCTTTAGTGTAAGCAGTGGTACACAAAGATAGCTCTCTGTAATAAATGTGTTAACTGCTAGGACTGATAGGTAAAGGGCTTAGTAATAAATATGTTCATCTGTAGCCCTGCCAGTTTTGGGGTGTGAATATGTTCAGTGTTAGAGCTGATAACGTCGATAGATAACATAGAATGGCTCTGTATGCAGCATATTTAGAATGTACATCTAAAGGGTCTGCTATTACATGAGTCCTGTGTTTGTGTTGAGAGCAGAGTTTTCTGCAGAAAATATGTTCAGTCTGCATGAGTGGTGTGTATTAACACACAATTAACACACACTGACAGCTAGGTGTAGAGATGTGTGTTTTGGTCCTGACAGCTAACTGATTCCAGTGTTCAGGAACCCAGCTTTCGGAGCTAAAAGTCCCAACCATATGTTTGTTCCAGCCATTCCCTTAACTACATTGTAATTTGCACAACCCTACATCCAGGTAGATGAGCTAATTAGCACAACAATACAGCCAGGTAGGTGAGCCAATTAGCACAGTCACCTGTTTTGTGCACAAGTGGAACCAAAACACAGAGGGATTTTTACCTTCGGAAGCCTGTGTTCCTTGACAGTGACTGGTTCAGGAGCTGAGGCTACGCCCACATGACTGGGCCTGGGCTAATGCTGCTCTGCTCCATCTACACCTGCAGTGAAGACTCCAGGCCACTTGGGGCAGTGCAGCATACTGCAGTACAGCAACCCCCCCACTGACCCCCTCTTCTCTCTGTGTTGGACAGACAGTACATTACCCCCATAAACCCCAGAAAACATAAGAGACCCCTCCCTCTCCCCCGCTCTTTCTCTCTCTCCTCCTCTCCTCCGCTGAACATCACTCCATCCTCTTCCTGCACCTGCCCCTGGTCCAGCCAGCAGCACTCCGCCCCCCCTCCTTCAGTAGGAGCATGAGCACGCCTTCGCCATCTCTGGGGAGGGGGGCAATGAACGAGAGACACGGAGGAAGAGGGAGGCAGAGAGATGAAGAGAGGAAGAGAAGAAGTGAGGGAGAGAGGAAGAGGTTTGAGGAGTGTGAGGAGAACAGAGAAAATGAGGAGGTCAGGTCTGGCACTTTGTTTGCAAATGTTTGTGTGTGTGTGTGTGTGTGTGTGTGTGTGTGTGTGTGTGTGTGTGTGTGTGTGTGTTTGTGTGTGTGTGTGTTTGTGTGTGTATGTGTTTGTGTGTGTGTGTGTGTGTGTGTGTGTGTGTGTGTGTGTGTGTGTGTGTGTATGTGTGTGTGTGTGTTTGTGTGTGTGTGTGTTTGTGTGTGTGTGTGTGTGTGTATGTGTGTGTGTGTGTGTGTGTGTGTGTGTGTGTGTGTGTGTGTGTGTGCATATGTGTACCTCTATCCAAGTCAATGGACTTTGGGGAGCACATCTTGGTCATGTCTGCCTTCTCCTTCAGCAAGTTGTTCTTGTATTCTGTAAAACAGGACAGTTTGTGTGTGTGTTGTTGTGTGTGTGTGTGTGTGTGTGTTTGTGTGTGTGGACATGAGGACAGGTCATGTGTTTTGTTCTTGTACTCTGTAACAAACAATACTGAATATGAAATATGGAATGGAAATCATAATGTTGATGACATTTCTGCGTCAGAATAAAGCTCCGCAGCTGACGAATGGATGACCACTGATAGAATGTTGAGGAATGACCTTTAACCTTTGGCTCTGCTCATCCATGATGTATACCCCTATCTCACATTTTTAAAAAGCTGAAAATAAAAAGTAACTTGTAACTCAGAAGTTACTTTCCTAAGTCACTTTTACTTTTTATTTGTATTAGTAAAACAGAGAAAAGTAACTACTAACTGTTACTAATTATTAATATTCAATAATAGTCTTTACCCAGCACTGAAGGTCCTATATTTTATTTTTATAGAATCGAATAGAACAGATTAGAACAGAATAGAATAGAATAGTAGCATACCTAGTTTTGGCTCTGTCTGATAAGTTTTCATCTCCGTGGCAACCATCTCAATGTCATGATTGGTCATGTGACTCCTATAGGCCAGAAGCAAAGGTTAGAAGGGAACTTCTGTGGATGAGTGTGTTTGTGTGTGTGTTTCATGTGTAAGAGAGGTTTGGATGGTGCTGTTGCTGTGTGTATGAGTAAGTGTGTGTGTGTGTGTGTGTATGTGTGTGTGTGTGTGTGTGTGTGTGTGTGTGTGTGTGTGTGTGTGTGTGTGTGTGTGTGTGAGGTTTGGATGGTGTTGCAGATCGTTGCTGCATACCTTTTCATTTTGTGCGGGTCGTACTCCACCACTAAAGGGACAGAGAGGATAGCGTCAGCTTACACACACGCTCACACACACACACACACACCAGCACACACAGACTGGAGGCCTTTTTAATGAGTTTAACGTGGTTATAGTTCAATACTTAACACAGAGTGAGGAACAATAACACAGGATAATGGCGAGGAGCAAACACACACACACACACACACACACACACACACACACACACACACACACACACACCTCGTGTCTTGCCCCAGCGCGTGAACAGGATGATGGCGAGGAGTATGATGGCCAGCAGCAGCAGCGTAGCCAGGATGTAGCCCATCTGCTGCAGGAAGTGATGTCGCTGGTCCAGGATGACATTAATGACACGTGGCCCCTCTGCAACATCCGTATCTACACACACATGACATCACCTATGACATCATGACATCACCACTGTAGTTATCCCCACTTTTACGCGGCGCACCCTACACCACATGACACGCATATGACAAAACATACCTATGGCATCACCACCCTACCACATGACACGCATATGACAAAACATACCTATGGCATCACCACCCTACCACATGACACATACACAACGCAAGAACACAAACATATATGCCATAACCACGTGACACACACACATGACAAAACACACCTATGACATCATCACATCACCATATGACACACACAGAAGATAACACACCTATGACATCATCATATAACCACATGACAGATACACATGACACATACAAAACACACGTAAGACATCATCACATCACCATATGACACACACAAAACGGGGAGGGGGGGGGGGGGGGTGCAGTGCGTCTGAGCAGCCACAGGGGGAGTCGCACCTCGCATTAGCTGGGTGTCATTTAAGCATCTACATACTTGCTGCGCTCAATTAAGCGTCTACATGGTTCCTGTGGTCAGTTAAGTGCAGTGCGTCTGAGCAGCCACAAGGGGAGTCGCACCTCGCATTAGCTGGGTGTCATTTAAGCATCTACACACCTCCTGTGCTCAATTAAGCGTCTACACACCTCCTGTGCTCAATTAAGCGTCTACACACCTCCTGTGCTCAATTAAGCGTCTACACACTTCCTGTGCTCAATTAAGCGTCTAGTTCCTGCGTCTACACACGTTCTGGGCTCAATCCACTGCGCTATAGTCATGCCACAAAAGGTTCCTTTCAATGGGACTTTGAGAGGGGGAGACCATGCAGTACATGCACTCAGCCACTAGAGGGCAATGAGACACTGCTGCAGGTCCACAGGTTCCCTCCTGTTCCAGATCACATCACAGACTCAAATACTGCTGGAGTTAGGGGCAGTTCTCTTTAGGAACCAGCTACCATTGGGGTTAGAGGCAGTTCCCTTTAGGAACCAGCTACCGGTGGGGTTAGAGGCAGTTCCCTTTAGGAACCAGCTACCAGTGAGGTTAGAGGCAGTTCCCATTAGGAACCAGCTACCGGTGGGGTTAGAGGCAATTCCCTTTAGGTACCAACTACTGGTGGGGTTAGGGACAGTTCTCCATTAGGAACTAGCCAGTGGTAGGGGTATGTGTGTGCGTGTGTGTGTTTGTGTGAGTGAGGGCTGTTGCTTCTGTGTCTGTTCGTATGTTTGTCTAAGTTTGTTTGCGTGTATGTGTGTGTGTGTGTGTGAGGGAGGGGTGTTGTTTGTGTGTTTGTTCGTATGTTTGTCTAAGTGTGCATGTGTGTGTGTGTGTGTGTGGTGTGTGTGTGTGTGTGTGTGTGTGTGTGAGGGAGGGTTGTTGCCAGGTTGCAGTTTTTACTGCTACAGATAAGCCCCAGTCTCATAGCATCAGCAAGCTCAGACAGCCAAGGGAGGGAGAGAGAGAGAGAGAGAGAGAGAGAGAAGGAAGGAGGGAGGGAGAGAGGCAGGGAGGGAGGGAGAGACAGGGTGAAACTAAGGGGAAAGAGGAGGAGGAAGGCAGAGATAGAGAGAGAGCGAAAGAGGGGGAGAAAGAGGGAGAGATGAAAGAAAGACAGAGGAGGGAGTGGGTGACAGGGGGCAAAAGGGAGAGAGAAGAGAGGGGGAGAAGGAGAGAGGAGAGAAAGAACACAAGAGAGAGAAAAAGAGGGACAGAGAAAGAGAGGGAGAGAGGAAGAAAGGGAGAGAATGAGAGAGAGGGAGAGAGAGGAGAGAAGAAAGAGGTAAGGAGAGGACAAAGAGAGGAAAGGGAAAGGAGAGAGAGGGACAGAGAGAGAGAGGAAGAAAGGGAGAGGAGGAGAGAGGTAAGAGGAGGACAGAGAAAGAGTGGAAGAAAGGGGGTTAGAGAGAGGAAGAAAGAGAAAAAGAAAGAGGGAGAGAGGAAGAGAGAGAAGTAAGAGGAGGACAGAGAGAGCAGGGTACTGGAGTGATCCGCATGCCTTTGATTTTGAAGTTTCAGCTCAGCAGTGATTTACTTTTCCTGGCACAGACAGACAGACACACACACACACACACACACACACACACACACACACACACACACACACACACACAGACACACACACACAGGCATGAGGAGGAACAGAGAGAGAGTGAGGGGCGGGAGGGAGGGAGGGAGGGAGAGAGAGAGAGATGGAGAGAGAGGGAGGAAGAGAGAGAGAAGGAATAAGAGGGAGGAGAGTAGCAGAAAGATGAAGTGCAGAAGAGAAGAGAGAAAAGAAAGAGAAAAGAGGGAGACAAAGTAAAAGGCTAGAGAGAAAGACAGAGTGATACAGACGAAGAGAGAAAGAAAGAGAGAGGAATGGGTGACACGTGAGCGAGAAAAGAAGGAGAGAGGGAGGGGTTGGCAGAGAGAGAGAGAGAGAAAGTAGGCTGGTGTGTGAAATATTTGCTTTGCTTTGAAAAGAACATGAACCCTGAAGTGCACACACAAACACACACACACCAAGCCGACACACACACACACACACACACACACACACACACACACACACACACACACACACACACACACACACACACACACACACACACACACACACAGCTGCCCTGGCTGCCTGTCTTTCCTTAAAAGGACGGAGCAGCAGGACAGCGACCCACAGACAGGAAGTGAGGTCATCCAGCCTTACCGAGGAGACTGGAGCCGAATGTTTATTTCTCACAGACACTCAAACACACACACACACACACACACACACACACACACACACACACACACACACACACACACACACACACACACACACACACACACACAGTTTCTCTCACATACACACACTCACACAGAAACACACTCATACTCCAGGCTGAACAATTGCGAAACAATGCAGAAAACAAACAGCAGGCCAAAGACAGTGAGCAGCAATAGAGAAGGCACACACATACAAGACATACAGACACACACACACTCACACACACACACACACACACTCACACACACACACACTCACACACACACACACACACACACACACACACACACACACACACACACACAGGACAGGGCTACCATATCATCTACAAGGCCATATGAGGAGCAAACTAGACATCTCTCTCACACACAAGTAGTGTGAAAAAGTTTTTAAAGCAATCTGTAGCAATGATGGCTGAGCAACTAGCAGCAAGCCAGTGGTCCTCAGCTTCTGTGACACAGCTTAGCACTAACATTAGCTACCATACCATTAGACCATTAGCTATATGAACAGTTCATCACTGGTTTATAAATATGCTATGATGAGTTCATTACTGGGTTCAAATGTACTATATGAACAGTTCATTACTAGGTTAAGACTGTATTATGAACAGTTCATTACTGGCTTATAAATATGCTATGATGAACAGTTTATTACCACGGCAATGACCATGGTAGATTGTCATACACTTCATTTTAAAAAAATGTAGCGGAAATATGGAAAGGAATGGGATTACTAAGGCCCGGAAGTAAGGGCTATAGCCCTGCACACACACACACACACATGCACACACACACTTGCAAAACAGAAAAGGAGAAACAGAGAGAGAAAGAGGATGGGAAAAAGAGAGAGAGAAGGGGAGAGAGAATGTGAGTGTGGGGAGGGGGAGAGAGAGTCTGTGTGTGTGTGTGTAGCAACCTGTACATGTTTACAGCCACTAATTAGACTATTACACAGCCCACTGTCATTACACACACACACACACACACACACACACACACACACACACACACACACAAACACACACAACTATTTCCTGTGAAAATAATCAGTCACTATAAGCCCACTGTCATCACTGCTATGTGTGTGTGTGTGTGTGTGTGTTTGTGTGTGTGTCAGCTTCATGTACACTCACAGCCAGTTGCAAGACACCACACACCCACACACTCACACAACACACACACACACACACACACACACACACACACACAGACACACACACACACACACACACACACACACACACACACACACACACACACACACACACACACACACACACACACACACACATATACTGGATAAGGATAAGCCTGAAACACAGACAGACAGGAAGTGAAACTTCTACAGTGCCAATACTACAACTGGAGTTCCACAGGAAGAGTGAAGCAGTGTGTGTGTGTGTGTGTGTGTATGTGTGCTAACAACAGCAGTGTGTTTAGGATCACCAGGGGAGATGAGGACACACACACACACACACACAAACACTCACACACAAATTAATACAATAGTGCTGCTGTTGGGATGACTGATTGGTTTGGTGAGAAGGGAGTGTAGATAATTGATTAGTTTGGCCTTCTGACTCTTTCAAGGCTTAATGTGTTGCTAGGAGCAGAATGGTCAAGTTCAAAACCTTCCTTCCAAAACACACACACACACACACACACACACACACACACACACACACACACACACACACACACACACACACACAAAGCTGTGTGTTCACGCTCCAGACTGGTCCTTCCGCTCTCTAAGGCAGCAAGCCAAAGGAATGGGCGAACATACTTGTGGGGCATATCTGAGGGTGTGTGTGTGTGTGTGTGTGTGTGTGTGCACGTGTGTGTGTTTGGGGAGGGGGGGGGGGGGGGGTTGACCTAAATGTAAGAGGCTCCTCCCGCAGCACAACTGCAGCAGATGTCCAGATGCAGAACAGATGCTGGACATGTCTCACTTATAAACACACACACACACACACACAGATGAACATACATACACACACACACACACATAGACAAACACACACACACACCACACACGCACACACACACACACACATAGACAAACATACATACACACACACACACACACACACACACAGAGGCAAACATACATACACAGCCTCTCCTGGGTAAGTTAGAGGTGGGAGATGACTTTACCAAATGTGTTTATTTTTACTGTGCTATCCTGCTCTCCCTTTCTCCCTCCATGTGTTTGTGTGGGTGGTGCGTGTGTCAGCGTGTGTGTGTGTGTGTGTTTGTGTGTGTGTGTGCGTCTGTTGGTGTTTGGTTTGTGTGTGTGTGTGTGTTTGTCTGCATTTATCACCCTGTCAGGTGTGTCACCAGGGAGAAGATCCTAAGCTCATTCTTTCTCTCTGCCTCCGTCTGTCTCCCTCCATTATTTTTCTTCTTTCTCTCTCCAAGTTTCTCTCTTTTTGTCCCTTTCTTCAGTTTCATACATTCATTTCTCTGCTTCTGTTTTATTTGTCTCATTCTCTTTTTAGTGTTCTCGCTCTAACTCTCTCTTTCCTATTTCCTTTCTTCCCATCTCCTCTCCTCTCTTTGCCTCCCCTCTTCTACCCTCCTCTCCTCTCCCCTCTCCCCCCTCCCCCTCTCCTCTTCTCTCAACTCTCCTCTCCTCTCTTCTCCTCTTTCCTCTCTTCTTTCCCTCTCCTCGCCTTTTCTCTCTTTCCATCTCCTCCCCTCATCTCCTCTCCTCCTTTGTCCTCTCATCTCTCCTCCCCTCTCCTTTCCTCTCCTTTCCACTCCCCTCTCATCTCCCCTCCTCTCCTCTCCTCCTCTCCACTGCCCTCTCTTCTCGACCTCCTCTCTCCTCTCCTCTCCTCCTCCCCTCCCCTCATTCCCTCTTCTCCTCTCCTCTCCTCTCCTCTCCTCTCCTCTTTGGTCCTTGGATCATCTTAGTGTGTGGGTGTTGAAGCGTTTGGGATAAGCTCTTTATCGGTGGGCTGGTGTATAGGTGGGGAGGAGGAGTGGAGTGTGTTTAATTAACTTGATGGGCTCAGCCAAGATCTGAAGACTCGGAAAAACAAACTACTTGGCGCTGGTTCCTGTGAACCAGTGGAGGTTTTTAAGGAGAAAGTGGCTGCTCGGGTGAAAGTTGAATATGCCTATTATAATTGATGACATGAATTGTTTTGTGGCGGTGTGGGGGGGGTGGGGGGAGTGTTGTGCCATGTCACTGCTGATGGCATGTTGGTTTTAAATGTGTGACGGTGGTGCTACTTTTTTTAAATTCACACAGGAGTGTGAGTGGTGCAGTTGATGTGGTATTGTGGAATTATCTGACAATGCTTTAATAAAGGAATTTTAAGCCTCTCTCTCTTCTTCTCTCCTCTCCTCTACTCTCCTCTCCTCTCCTCTCTTCGTTCTCTCTCTCTTCAGAGGCGTGGGTGTTATTTTTCAGGATTCCTCTAGTCTGGCTTCCAGAACACACATCTATTTCTAATCCAGACACACACAAACTCACACAAACACACGCACACACACACACACACACACACACACACACACACACACACACACACACACACACACACACACACACACACACACACACACACACACACACACACACACACACACACACACACACACACACACACACACACACACACACAGACCACATTAAGCAATGTCTGAACCAAATGACTTTGCCACATTCCTTTCCTCAGACCCTCCACTTCTCTCCTTACATTTGCTATTCCTCTCTTCACACTTCTCTTTTCCCCCTCTTCTTCTTTTGTTTCTTCTCTTCTTTCCTCTCCTCTCTACTCTCCTCTTTGTTTTCCTCTCTTCTCCTCCTCTCCTATTTTCACACTTCCTCTCTCTTCTATTATTTCCTCTCTTCTCCTCTGCTCTCCTCACTGTCTCCTCTCCTCTCCTACTCTCTTCTCCTCTCCACCTCCTCTCTCTTCTATTATTTCCTCTCTTCTCCTCTCCTCTCCTCACTGTTCTCCTCTCTCTCCTACTCTCTTCTCCTCTCCACCTCCTCTCCTCTCCTCCTCTCCTCTCCTCTCTCTCCTCTCCTCTCCTCTCCTCTCCTCTCCTTTCCTTTCCTCTCATCTCCTCTCCTCTCCTCTCCTCTCCACTCCTCTCCTTTCCTTTCCTCTCCTCTCCTCTCCTTCTATCACCTTCTCTCCTCTCCTCCTCTCCTCTCTCTCATCCTCTCCTCTCCTCTCCTTTCCTCTCCTTTCCTTTCCTCTCCTCCTCCTCTCCTTCTATCGCCTCCTCTCCTCTCCTCTCCTCTCCTCCTCTCCTCTCCTCTCCTCCTCTCCTCTCCTCTCCTCTCCTCTCCTCTCCACTCCTCTCCACTCCTCTCCACTCCTTTCCTTTCCTTTCCTCTCCTCTCCTCTCCTCTCCTCTCCTCTCCACTCCTCTCCTCTCCTCTCCTTCTATCGCCTCCTCTCCTCTCCTCTCCTACTCTCCTCTCCTCTCCTCTCCTCCTCTCCTCTCCTCTCCTCTCCTCTGTCATCGATTCTCATCTCTCTCTCATTCTCGGCTGCATTGTGCAGTCACCTCACATACAGGGGTTGGTGACTGACTGTGTGTGTGTGAGGAAGAGAGGAGAGACAGAGAAAGAAAGAAGAGAGGTTGAAAGAAAGAGGGAGAGACAGAAAAACAAAGACACAGGGAGAGAGAGAAAGAGTGGGGGAGAGTGTGAGACAAGAAGGAGGAGAAAGAGAGAGAGAGAGAGGGAGGGAAGAAGAGAAAGAGGGAGGGAAGGAGAGAGAGAAAGGGAGATGAAGAGAGAGGTAGAGAGAAAGGGATGAAGGGAAAGAGAAAGAGAGCGGGAGAGAGATGGACAGAAAGAGAGAGAGGGAAACAGAGAGAGAGGGATGGGGAGAAGGAGAGAGAGGAGAAGAGGGAGAGGAAGAGAGAAAGAGGGAAACAGAGAGAGAAGAAGGGAGAGAAGAAGAGAGAGAAGAAGACGGAGAGGAAGAGAGAGGGAAAAAGAGAGAGGGAATTTAACTCACCTGCTGTGACCAAGGCAGCCAGAACTGAAAGAAAAAAAGCAGGAGAAGTAATTTAATCACACACACACAAACTTTCTCTCTCCCTCTCTCTCTCACGCGCACATAAATTCGCCCATGCACTATATCTGAGTCACACACACACACATGCACACACTCACAACCCCCCCCACCCCCACCCCCACCCCCACCCCCACCCACACTCACACTACTCAGCTAAGACCTTTGGGTTCCAAGCCACTAAATGAACCCCTTTTCTAGACAAATACACTGAGCACAGCTTTCCATATACAGTGCCAGTGTGTGTGTGTGTGTGTGTGTGTGTGTGTGTGTGTGTGTGTGTGTGTGTGTGTGTGTGTGTGTGTGTGTGTGTGTGTGTGTGTGTTTGTGTGTGTGTTTTTTGAGTGTGTTTGTGTTTGAGGTCCACTCTTCTCTGTAAATACTGAGTAACACAGAAAACAATATTGCAGCGGATAAACATCCTATTCTCCTGCCTTTAAACACAAACACATACGCACGCACACACACACACACACACACACACTCTCTCTCTCTCTCTCTCTCTCTCTCTGTATCTTCTGTTGTTTTAAACTCTTCAAATTCCCCCTTTGCAGCTGTCTGACCATCTGTGTATTTTCTTCAAATGACTCAACTTCTGGAAGCCATCATGGTGTGTATGTGTGTGTGTTGTGTGTGTGTGTGTGTGTGTGTGTGTGTGTGTGTGTGTGTGTGTGTATGTGTGTGTGGTGTGTGTGTGTGTGTATGTGTGTGTGTGGCAGAGGGTTGATGCAGTTGTTTTCAGTTTCCTCTGTCTCACCCCACCACACACACACATAAAAGCCACACCTGCATGTAAAGGTGACTGACAAACACTTCTGTCTTTTCACACACACTCTCTCTCCCCTTCTCTCTTTCTCCTGGTCTGTCTCACATCTCTATCTCAACAACTCTCTCTTTCTTTCTCTCTCAACTTCTCTCTCTCTCTCTCTCTCTCTCTCTCTCTCTCTCTCTCTCTCTCTCTCCCTCCCTCTCTCTCCCTTTAACACACACACA
>CM050211.1:31738649-31756149 GCA_027475355.1 Coilia nasus
AGGCTTTAGCTGCTCCTCACATTGCTGTGGCCTCTGCAGGATATGTGTGTGTGTGTGTTTGTTTGTGTGTGTGTGTGTGTGTGTGTGTGTGTGTGTTTGTTTGTGTGTGTGTGTGTTTGTTTGTGTGTGTTTGTTTGTGTGCGTGTGTGTGTGTGTGTGTGAGAGAGTAAAGCCTTATGAGAGAGTGAAGTCATGCCTGGAGAAGATGGGAGGTGTGTTTGTTTGCATGTGTTTAAGCATGTTTGAGTGTGTGTGTGTGTGTGTGTATGTGTGTGTGTGTGTGTGTGTCTGAGTAATAGACAGACTGGAAACCCATCAGAAGCCTTTAAGTGTTTGTATTGGCTGGTGTTAGACTTAAGCGTGCCGAGGACCATGCGTGTGTGTGTGTGTGTTTGTGTGTGTGTGTAAGGGGTCCCTGATCACGTGTGTAAGAGTTGAGGTCTGTTTGGAGTTAAACGCTGCACTGGCCTACATTTATATGCCCAAGGAGCATGTAGCCCTGCTATGGCCCTGATGTGGGCCTGATGTAGCCCTGATGTAGCCCTAAAATATCCCT
Source organism: Coilia nasus (assembly GCA_027475355.1). NCBI lineage: Eukaryota > Metazoa > Chordata > Actinopteri > Clupeiformes > Engraulidae > Coilia > Coilia nasus. The sequence goes on from CM050211.1 coordinate 31,739,206, forward strand.
GATGTAGACCTGATATAGCCGTGCTATGGCCCTGATGTAGCCCTGATGTGGCCCTGCTATTGCCCTAATGTAGCCCTGATGTGGCTCTGATGTGGCCCTGATGAAGCCCTGATGTAGCCCTGCTATGGCCCTGATGTAGCCCTGATGTAGCTCTGATGTTGCCCTGATGAAGCCCTGATGTACACAGTACAGCACAGCTGTGTGCTGATGCTTTGGCCTTGTTGAATCAGTCATGATTAAGATCAGACAGTCATTCACAGCAGCGTTGCACATCATCATCATCATCATCATCAAGGGACAAACTCCACATGCACATTTCAGGCCATATTGGTAAAGTAAGCAACCCTGGATTCTCTGCAATTATGCTACAAGCTATGCTATTGCTAGCTACATATGACGAATTTAGTCACCTCATAAAACATCTGTCTGCTTTTCATCTCCATGACAATACCGCTGCTATATTGGTCATTGGTTCTCTTTTGTCTTGGGCAGTTACAGTTTCTGTAGTGTTTTTTTCTTGATTGTCTGTTAGGATTTATACTTATAGCACAATAACTCTCCTAATAACATAACACTAACAATCCTTTCTCTCAGCTGCCCTGCTATGCCTCACCACCGCTTTCAGCAGAATGCACACACACACACACACACACACACACACACACACACACACACACACACACACACACACACACACACACACACACACACACACAAACACACACACAGACAAGATCAACACACGCAACAGAGGACGGGAGCCCTTAGAATATCAAAATACTTGAAACAGATAAACAATAATACTCAGTTTTAGTAGGTCACCAAACGTTTTAGTGTCAGTGCCCCCCTCTCCCCCAGGACTTGACTACTTGACTGGCCACTGAGGCCCTGGGCCGGATCGAGCCTCTCTATTCTCTGAGTGTCTGACCAGCCGGACCATGTCAACATTCCAGCCTGAACACACCACATGTTGAGACAAGGATAAGATGCCTCTTCGTAAGAAGGCTCTTGCAGTCAGACACACACACATGCACTTAGGGTCTCTTGCAGTCAGACACACACACACATGTACTCAGAGTCTTTTGCTATCAGACACACACACAGGCACTCAGGGTCTCTTGCAGTCAGACACACACACAGGCACTCAGGGTCTCTTGCAGATCAGACACACACACACATGCAGTCAGGGTCTCTTGCAGTCAGACACACACACAGGCACTCAGGGTCTCTTGCAGATCAGACACACACACACATGCAGTCAGGGTCTGGTTCAAGTCCAAGTAAGAGAGACAGAGGACAAACAACAGTGCAAAGTGAGGAAGAGTTCTGCTAACACTGGAATACAACAACAAAGAGAGAGCACAGTTTGGGAGAGTTTGCCCAAAGTGTGTGTGATGTCCTCACTCTGTGTTTGCCCCAAGTGTGTGTGATGTACTCACCGTGTGTGAGCTGCAGGGTTGAAGTGAGCAGGTGTGTGTTCCTCATGTTCACGTGGAAACACAGCCGCGCGAGTGGAAAACAAGGGGTCAAGTTCACCTGTAGAGAGCCGCGCACACACACACACACACACACACAAACAGAGCTGTAGGTCGACCTGCGACACCAGCACTGATCTGCGCTGAGAAGGCTGCCTTTCTTCTTTGTGGACATACACACACACACACACACACACACACAGCCCCAGACTCCTCCTGTTGCTCCGCCACTGCTATGAAATTTAACTCCGTGGCAGTGTGTGTGTGTGTGTGTGTGTGTGTGCACCCAAGGCCCAACCCACAACCTCAGCACATTCTTCCTCTTCATCAATTGTCTCATTTCCCTCTTTTTCCTCTTTCCCCTCTCGTTTCCCTCTTTCCCCTCTCGTTTCACTCTCTGCTATGTCTTAGTCTGACTAATAACATAAATCAGTCTTCGCTTTGTCTGTCTGACTAGTAACGTAAATCACCCTTTGCTGTGTCTGTCTGACTAGTAACATAATTTAGGCTTTGCCATGTCTGTCTGACTAGTAACATAGATCAGTTTTTGCTATGTCTGTCTGACTAGTAACATAAATTAGTCTTTGCTATGTCTGTCTGACTAGTAACATAATTCACCGTTTGCTATGTCTGTCTGACTAGTAACATAATTTAGTCTTTGCTATGTCTGTCTGACTAGTAACATAATTCACCGTTTGCTATGTCTGTCTGACTAGTAAAATAATTCACTCTTTGCCATGTCTGTCTGACTCGTAACATAAGTTAGTCTTTATTATGTCTGTCTGACTAATTCACTCTTCGCTATGTCTGTCTCACTAGTGTAACGGGTCGAAAAAATATATTAGGCTATAATAAATATATTAATTGAGTTAGAAGAAAAAGAAAAAAAGTTACCACATTTTTAAGTTATTTATTCCATTTTATGTTTTATTACTTTTAATATAACATTTCCATGGAGGCTATTTCACTTTACACCAGCTGCCCGTAGTGGGTTGCCATGGCGATGGTAGCATTCAGAAATAAGCATCCACCGCTTGACCAAGACATAATTTCTGTCTCCATCTATTTATAACCCACTAGTATAGTTTTAACCGTTCCAGTCTCTCTAAATATGAAACCAAAGAGTATATCACCAGTTTGTTTGCCTTTGTATGTTGTCATGTTCTGTGTAAAACAGTTATTTTGGATGAAAGGTGAAACGTCTTCAAGCTCTAAAAAGAAGTCTGCTTACAACTTAGCTCCTTTGACGACTAGTAATATATTACAGTCTTTCCTTTATCTGTCTGACTATTAACATAATTCCCTTCTTCACTATGCTGTCTGACTAGTAACATAATTTTATAATGCCGATAGGCTACAGTTTTTCTAGCTTTGAGTTTCTTAAAGTTTCTTGTAGCAAAGTAACATTTGGACCTCTCAGGGGATTTTCCAGAGAATTTTAGTTCGTGTTGTTTGCGAACAATGTACGCTAATGATGCAGATTAGATATGAGAGAGAGAGAAAAAAAGACAGGGAGAGAGGGAGAAAGAGGGAGAGAGAGACAGAGACAGAGCAATGGAGAGAGAGGGAAAGAAGGATAGATGGAGAGAGGGAGAGAGGGAGACATAGAGAGAGAGAAAGAGATATGGATAGAGAGAGGTGTAACTCTTGTGAAGCACATGGTGATCATGATGAAGTCCAGTTTAAGCCTCAAGCCTTCCAGTTGTGGAGCGCACGCACACACACGCGCACACACACACACACACATACACATATGTTTTCAGTAAAAATCCGGTGTAAGCAGGAGCGGACTCAGCAGTTTTCTAATATAATGAGGTGACGCAGGCTGAGGGCACTGGGACCCAGCTTTAGTAGAGTATACACACGTGTGTGCAGTGATGAGTGTGTGTAGTGAGTAATGAGTATGTGTAGTAATGAGTGTGTGTAGTGAGTAATGAGTGTGTGTAGTAATGGGTGTGTGTAGTGATGAGTGTGTGTACTAATGAGTGTGTGTAAAGTTCAGCAGTGAAAGTGCTCTGAGTTGGTCAGGTCCATGCTGCTGGCCACTGGAGACCACTGGGCAAGTCTCCATGATGACTCCAACACTGGACGAGTGTGTGGTTGTGTGGGTGTGATTGCGTGTGTACAGCATGCGTGCATGTACATGCTAATGTTGGCTTGTAGGCCTAAGACACAGCAGGGATGCTGTGCTGAGACAGCAGAAGTTGTGTAGACACACACACCCACCCACCCACACACACACACACACACACACACACACAATAATACTTCAAACAGACGTTTACACTCTAGCAATACAGACACACACACACAAAGCCCTTACACGGAAAAAAAACATGTACTAACACAGCCTGAACACACTGCCATGTTACACACACACACACACACACACACACACACAGGCACATGCACACACACACGCAATGCCCTTAGGGAAAACACATGCTAACACAACCTGAACACACTGCCATGTCACACACACACATACACACACAGACACAAACTCTCTAGAGCAAACAGACACACAAACTCAACACACCGCCATGTCACAGACGCACACAGAGACACAGACACACATGCACACACAAACTCTTTTGAGCAGACAGACGCACAGACACACACACAGAACACACTGAAATGTCAAACACGCACAGACAGGACTGAGCACACAAGGATGCAATAACAGATTGCGAGGTGGGATTTGCTTTGTTTAATTATTTTAAGGTGTATATAGTCTATAAGAATCTGGTTTCTTTTTTAGTGTATCTACATGTGTAGTGTATGTGATTAGTAAAACACTAACCCTAACCCTAAGGTACAGTGTAAGTACATAAAGTTACATATTGTTACACTGTACCTATTTGATGTAACAGGGACAATAAAATAAATTGTAACCAAATAATTTATAAACAAATATAATTTATGTTGTGCATTCATTTAAGAAGATAGCGGATCTGCAACCTGAGCTGTACTGCCTGTAGTCTGACGATCACCGTGTTGTCGATACACATGTTTGGTGTATCTAAGTGTAACATTGGGACCAGAGCTGTATGTATGGCTGTGATTGGGGCAGACATGTACTGCCCTCTGCTGGTCATGTTCAATTAGGTTTCGACTTTAAACTACCCGTTGTAAAATAATATTATTCACAGATATTAAAACCTATCTCTTGAAACGCTCCCTTTTCTTAGACCTGTCTACACAAAATCTCCTTGTCAGACAACAGTGAGAAAACCTCTGATACTTCTTAAAATATGAGACGAGTGGAAGAGTTTTTCCTTGCGCCTGAAACCAAACCAGGCCATGACATCCACCCTCCATCCAACCATCCACTCTCTGTCTTTTTGGTAGTGTCTGTCCATTTGTAAATAATGAAATTTTAACACTCATTTTATTTGCTATTTGAGGTTAGAGTGAGGCATTAAAAGTGCATTGTAGCTCAAAATGGCTTTTACTGTAGGAGACTGTGTTAACAAATTTTCAAAAATGCTTAGCAATGTGTGTGTTTTATCAGTGAGTGTCTCTGGTTCTGTTTTGCAACGTGTCTCATCAGGTGCTGATTGTCTCTGGTTCTGTTTAAAGAGTGCCTGGTCCACTAGATGGGCTCGTCCCACTGAGCTCAAACTCTAAACTAATGTTATGCTTGTTCTTAGCTAGTTATCTGTTCCGTTTAAACCTGGAGTCCTCCAGAACTCCTCCTCTTCCTACCTCTCACCAACACTCCACATTCTAGAGCCATGCTGTACGTCATCGCATTTACAATACTGACATAGCAGTGTTTAATGTCATATATGTACATGAAATATATGCCGTAAATGCATATACATGTATATGTCTATATATATAGTTTATTTATGTTTATTTATGTAGTACATTTAAATCACAGATATATAAGCAACGCAATTCACCCCAAACAGAGAAATAAAATAAAACACGACAACAACAATTTCATTCCATGTCTTTTTATTGAGTGTGTTTGGCTGTCCTATCAGAGGACATCATACAGGTGATTGACAGGTTCACTCTGCAGTAAGGATGACTGTGCAAGACTGAAGCCCTTTTAGTGCTGAAGCATGGTGGGCGGGACTTCCTCAGACCACCCAGTAACACACAAACAGCAAGTCCAACAGTGTTGTTAAAGTCTAACATTATAAAATATATAAAAACAAAGCTAGCTTAATAAATATTATATTTACAGTACAATTCAACAAAGCGCAAATGCATGCAACACTTTAAAAAGCTGTGCCTTTGGTTTATCATGGTGCCCAAAGATTTGGCTTACTTTATCCCAGATTACTGAATATACATGGGTGTGAGCCTGCTTACCTTATCTAAATACACATGGGTGTAAGCCTGCATGCATTTTGCAGAATATTAAATAAGACATAAAGAACTGAAGGCCTGCGACTAGTCGTGAGTCTCATTTTAAAAATCAGTTTAAAAATCAAAATGTCCCTGGAAATTAGCTCATGCTAGTCGAGGGCAACCTGGTCAGTTCCGTTTAGTTCAAGCACAATGAAAACCATAAAAAAAAAACAGACACTTCCTAAGGTGGCCAGCAGGAGGCAGCAAAACACAACATCAAAGGGAAGATGAGCGTCATTTTCGGAGTGCAGAACAATTACTGTTTGACCGCTGCTGGCATCGCACACCTCCTCAGATTAAATATAGATCTGGGTGAGTTCTGCATAGGCTACTAAACCCAGAAATTAGAGTTCTCTAGAACACACTAAAGTCTCATCTGCATAACAACTAGACTCCCATCTATAACAACCCCACTGCTGTAAATATGGACACACACTCGACCTAGACTTCCTGGCAACAACTGGATCTGGTCTCTGTGGTAACACTTTTGATTTGGTCTCCATGGTAGCACACTGGACCTGGTCTCCATGGTAGCACACTGGGGCTGGTCTTTAAGGATAAGCTGGTCCGATCCTACACAGCAGCAGAACATGTTAAAGAACATGTGATGGGCCAGATATTCCCTCTCGGGAACACTGCAGGTTTCATGCAGTGCAGGCCCTCACAAAGGAACCCTGAAGTTGAGACAAAATCACCTGATGAGAACTGCTTTGTGGAGAACCTTTAGGTGAAGAGCTTCCCTGGACAAATCTCTTCAGCACAGGCTGCTGCAGAGCATCAGGACCAGGAGTCTGCCTGAGCATTACACACCCTACCCCTGAGCGCTGCTTTTTTCATGTTTCGTTTATATTAATCATCATCTTAATAGTAATAATATTCACGTAGTTCCATTAACAGTAGCCATGGTCTTCACCCTGAGGTAAACCACACTGGTGACAAAGGAAGACGTCTTCAACCGCTGTGGGGAGAAACCTTAAGCACAGCCCTACTGAGAAGGGACACCCATCTAGCTTTCCCAGAATTCCCTTCTGCACCCTGAGGCTTCATACCAGCTCATCAGCCAGCCTCTTAACTGATGGTCTGCCATAAGATTTTTAACCGACGGCCACCAGAAGATCTGAGGCAGTTGGGATTGGAGTAGACCTGGTGTGGCGTTACACTACTGGAGTCAGAGTACTACTGCGTGCGGATTACAGTACTAATGAGTGTGGAGCTACAGTATTGCTGCAGTCAGAATTACAGCACACAATAGCTGTGTAACCTAGGTTGCGTCCACATGATTAAGCCTTGCCTAGGCCTGGACTTGAACCCACATCTCCGCAGCACCATGGACTGGGAGAAAGATGCGCTACCAAGTCAGCTAAGGGCTATGAGCTAGTAGTTCAGTAGCGCATCCTCTAAAAGCTATTAGCTAAATCAGTAGCTTATACTCTGAAAGCTACTAGGCTATTAGCTAAGTCAGTAGCATATCATTTAAAAGCTACTAGGCTATTAGCTAAGTCAGTAGCTTATCTTCCAAAAGCTACCATGCTATTAGCCAAGTCAGTAGCATATCCTCCAAAAGCTACTAGGGTATCAGCTAAGTCAGTAGCGTATCCGCTTGAGGTGTTGGGAGGGAGGTTTACGAATGTATTAACTGGACAGCTACCTGCTGGCTTCAGTTACAGTGGGATTTACAGTACACTGCAAAAAGTGAAGCATAGAATCAACTTTAAAAATGAAGTCACGTTATGAACATACATAGTTAAACAAACGTTAAGTTAAGCCATGTAAAAAGATACATGTAGCACACTGCCTACATTTTTTTGAAGTTGGTTCTAAGCAGCATGTTTTACAGTAGTAGTGTATACGGGGTTACTGTATACAGAGTTACGGTAGTTCTGAGTGTGGAGTACATGAGAAGGCTGCTACAGTGTGCATGTGTCTGGTTTCAGCACAGGGGGCTATGGAGCCACACCATTTAAACACACTGCACAGAAAAGCTCAACAGTACTGCTGTATGTTGCTTGAATGTGTAATGTTACAGTGGTGTTACAGTGAACGTTACAGAACATTGGGTGTAATGTTACAGTGATGTTGTGGTTTGGGTTTTACTGTATTACTGCAGTATCGTGACTGTTGCTGTAGTCTGTGAGGTGTTATATGACAGTACTGATGTAGTGTAGGTGTGTTACAGTAGGCTACTGCTGTAGTGTAGGTGTTACAGTACTGTGTGTTTAAGTGGGAGTGTGTTATGTTCCAGTACAGTTTTAGTTGGAGTGTGTTCCAGTACTGCTGTAGTTTGGGGGCCATTAAAGTCCATCAAAGGGGCAAACAACAGTAGAGGCCAGAGCGGTGATGCTGGAGGCTGCAGTCAGGAGGGGTGAGGCTGGAGGCTGCAGTCAGGAGTGATGAGGCTGGAGGCTGGAGGCTGCAGTCAGGAGTGATGAGGCTGGAGGCTGGAGGCTGCAGTCAGCAGGGGTGAGGCTGGAGGCTGGAGGCTGCAGTCAGGAGGGGTGAGGCTGGAGGCTGGAGGCTGCAGTCAGGAGGGGTGAGGCTGGAGGCTGGAGGCTGCAGTCAGCAGGGGTGAGGCTGGAGGCTGGAGGCTGCAGTCAGGAGGGGTGAGGCTGGAGGCTGGAGGCTGCAGTCAGGAGGGGTGAAGCTGGAGGCCGCAGTTCTGCCAAACGTGTGTGTGAGTCTTTTACTTCCTCTGATGACATTCACATATGCATCCATGACTAGTCTGGAGGGAAAGACTTCCCTCATGTGGTGTCTGTGTGTGTGTGTATGTGGGTATGTGTGTGTGTGTGTGTGTGCGTGTGTGTGTGTGTGTGTGTGTGTGTGTGTTGAAACATTTGTCCTCCATGTGGTGGTTGTTGCACTGCTGTTGCCATGCTACCGTAGGTTATGGCTCTGTTGCCGTGACGACAGGGCCTGATGTGTCAGTCGAGAGTCCCACCAGAAGACCAGCTCATGGTGTTCCCTCCACCAGGGGGCGCCAGAACACTACACCTCCCTACGAGAGAGAGAACACAAGAACATTGCAACACTAGAACACTACACCTCCTTACGAGAAAGAGAGAACACAGGAACATTAGAACACTACACCTCCTTACGCGAGAGAGAGAACACAAGAACATTAGAACACTACACCTCCCTACAAGAGAGAGAACACAAGAACATTAGAACACTAGAAAACTACACCTCCTTACAAGAGAGAACACAAGAACATTAGAACACTACACCTCCCTATGAGAGAGAACACAAGAACATTAGAATACTAGAACACTACACCTTCCTATTAAAGAGAACACAAGAACATTAGAACACTAGAACACTACACCTCCTTACAAGAGAGAGAACACAAGAACATTAGAACACTAGAAAACTACACCTCCTTACAAGAGAGAACACAAGAACATTAGAACACTACACCTCCCTATGAGAGAGAACACAAGAACATTAGAATACTAGAACACTACACCTTCCTATTAAAGAGAACACAAGAACATTAGAACACTAGAACACTACACCTCCTTACAAGAGAGAGAACACAAGAACATTAGAACACTAGAACACTACACCTCCCTATGAGAGAGAACACAAGAACATTAGAATACTAGAACACTACACCTCCCTATTAAAGAGAACACAAGAACATTAGAACACTAGAACACTACACCTCCTTACAAGAGAGAGAACACAAGAACATTAGAATACCAGAACACTACACCTCCTTACAAGAGAGAGAGAACACAAGAACAGTAGAACACTAGAACACTACACCTCCTTACGAGAGAGAGAGAACACAAGAACATTAGAACACCAGAACAATACAAGAGAGAGAAGGGAAGAACATTAGAACACAAGAACATTAGAATCCAGTCCATACTCCTGCCGTGCTCTCGAGGACACCACAGAATACCACAATATGACAGAAGCAAACACAGGCCAGCAATTAGGCCCATCACAGGTGGCATAGATGAGTGTAGCAGTGCTCCTGTAAACCATGTAAGAAGGGTCGATATAAACAATTGTAAAAGGGGTTGTTATAAACGAGTGTAAAAAGGTCGTTATGACATTACACTTGGCTGACGCTCTTATCCAGAGTGACTTACAGATATTTACAGGGTTTCAGTTACAGTCCCTGGAGCAGTGTCGGGTTGGATGCCTTGCTCAAGGGCTTCTCCACCATGGGTAGGGCAGGATTCGAACCGGCAACCTTCCGATCGCAAGACCAACTCCCTAACCACTAGCCCTTTTTATGAACAAGTGTAAGAGGGGTCGATATATAAACGAATGTAAGGGGTCGATGTAAACAAGTGTAAGAGGGTCATATAAATGAGTGTAAGAGGGTCATATAAATGAGTGTAAGAGGGGTCGTTATAAACGAGTGTAAGAGGGGTCGTTATGAACGAGTGTAAGAAGGTTGTTATAAACAAGTGTAAGAGGGGTCGTTATAAACGAGTGTAAGAAGGTTGTTATAAACAGGTGTACGAGGGGTCGTTATAAACAAGTGTAAGAAGGTTGTTATAAACGAGTGTAAGAGGGGTCGTTATGAACGAGTGTAAAAAGTTTGTCATAAACGAGTGTAAGAGGGGTCGTTATGAACGAGTGTAAGAAGGTTGTTATAAAAAAGTGTAAGAGGGGTCGTTATAAACGAGTGTAAGAAGGTTGTTATAAATGAGTGTAAGCGAGGTTGTTATAAACGAGTGTAACAGGGGTCATTATGAATGAGTGTAAGAAGGTTGTTATAAATGAGTGTAAGCGAGGTCGTTATAAACGAGTGTAAGAGGGGGTCGTTATGAACGAGTGTAAGAAGGTTGTTATAAATGAGTGTAAGCGAGGTCGTTATAAACGAGTGTAAGAGGGGTCGATATAAACGAGTGTAAGAGGGGTCATTTTAAATGAGTGTAAAGGGGGTCAATGTAAAAGAATGTAAGAAGATCATTATGAATGAGCATAAGAAGGTTGTTATAAAAAAATGTAAGAGGGGTTGTTATAAACGAGTGTAAGAAGGTTGTTATAAACAAGTTTAAGAGGGGTCATTATAAATGAGTGCAAGAGGGGTCGATATAGAGAGGTTGCAGCCAGCTGCGGCCTGTCTAAACTTAGAGCAGAACACACACCAGAGGAAACACACACATACACACACCAGAGGAAACACACACACACACACTTTCCCGAAAAGGGCTCCCAAAGCACACACTTCAAAGCCAGACAGACACACACATACACAGTGTTTTCTTACATTAAAAATACACTGGCCAAAAACACAAAAACACACACACATGCACACACTCGCACACACACACAAACCCCTTAGTCACCCCTAAACAGAAAAACAAGACGGGCCGTAATATTTAATATAACAGAGGGAGCGACAGGGCAGGGCACACGCACACACACACACACACACACCCTGACAAAAACAAGGGGCTCTGATAGAGAGGGAGGTGGGGCTGATGCGAAGATAAGACTCTAAGACAAAGGAGTGGATGTTGAAATGCCAGTTTCCCACACACTCGCACACACGACACACACACATACACACGACACACACACAGCGACTGGGAATAACATTATCTTATGCAATATGTGTGTAGGTACATGTTTGTGTGTATGTGTGTGTGTTTGCATGTGAGTGTACTCATGATGCTGTGAGGGTAGAGGGTTGAGCACCATTCTGGATCTGAGGTGCTGTAGTTGAGTGTGTGTGTGTGTGTGTGTGTGTGTGTACTCACGAGGCAGTGAGGGTAGAGTTGAGCACCATTCTGGATCTGAGGCGTTGGAGTTGGGCGCTGGTCAGCTTCTTCTTCTGCTGTTGAGCTGACCTGACGCTGCTCTTCCCCTCCTGTGCAGTAGGGGGCTCAATACTCCTCTCTTCCTCTTCCTCCTGCTGCTCCTCTTCCTCTTCCTCCTCCTCCTCCTCCTCCTCCTCCTGTGCCGCGCTGGGACAGCTGACAGTGCAACTCACTTGCCGTTCCTGAGCGCGCAGCAGGGGGCCGGCCAACGCCTCAGACACGCCCCTCAGACCCAGCCCCGCCCCCGAGAGGAGGAGCTCTGCGCTGCGGGAGGCATGTCTGGAGAAGGGAGCAGGGCTTGAGGGCTGGTTGCTGTGACGACGGAGCGAGCGCTGCAGGAGGTCGTCCTCTGAGCGTGAGCGGTGGGTGGGGCGAGAGGACTGCACTGGGGAGCGTCGCCGTAGCAACGGGGTGGTTGCGGCCATCTTGGGACCCGTGTCCACACACGCGGTCACCGTCTCGGTCACCGTCACCTGCGAGCCGTTCCACGCCGTGCCCTCTTCATCTTCCTCCTCGTCCTCCTCTTCCTCAAACACCTCCTCCTCAAACTCCGCCTCTGTCTCCTCCCCTTCGCTCTGATTGGCCACAAGCCCAGCTTCTAGCCCTGCCCTCAGCTCCAGCGTGGTCACCGATTGGGGGGACAAGGTTCCGTAGGCGCTGTCCAATGACAGGGAGCGGCTCTCTGGGTCCGCCTCCTCGGGAGACACGCCCACTGCAGGCCCCTCCCCCACATGCGAAGAGCCCGTGGAGCTTGGCCAATCAGAGCACAGCTGTGCCTTTTCAGGCACCACCTGCTCTGTCTCCGAGGGCGACGAAGAGCAAATGCCATCTGTCTCCTCCATGGGAACCACAGCAAGAGTCTCAGTCGAGCCTTCTGATTGGCTGGAGAATACAGAGAAGAGGGAACAGCTCAGTTTGGTCAGCTGCCTGTGTGCCAATGTGTGTGTGTGTGTGTGTGAGTGTGTGTGTGTGTCTGTGTACCTCATGTCTTTGTGCTGCAGAGAGGGGGAGCTGGAGGTGCTGATGCTGCTTTCTGTCCCCTCCTCTTCCTCCTCCTCCTCTTCCTCCCTCCTGCGGCCTCGACCAATTGCACGCTGCCGCTCACTCTCCTCCAGACGCAGACGCTGGTACTGGCTCTGCAAATACAGAGCGCTTGACAATGAGTGTGTGTGTATATGTGTGTGTGTGTATGTGTGTGTGTGTTCGTGTGTGTGTGCTGACCTGCACATTGGTGATGGCCTCTACCCAGCTGCGCCTCTGGGTGGCGCTGTTGGCCTGGAAGCAGTGTGTGTGTGTGTGTGTGTGTGTGTGTGTGTGTGTGTGTGTGTGTGTGTGTGTGTTCGTGTGCTGACCTGCACATTGGTGATGGCCTCTACCCAGCTGCGCCCCTGGGCGGCGCTGTTGGCCTGGAAGCAGTGTGTGTGTGTGTGTGTGTGTGTGTGTGTGTGTGTGTTCGTGTGTGTGTGCTGACCTGCACATTGGTGATGGCCTCTACCCAGCTGCGCCCCTGGGCGGCGCTGTTGGCCTGGAAGCAGTATGCGGCGCTGGCAGTCTGGAACTCATTGAGGTAGAGGACGAGGAAGCTTCCGGCATCCTTGAGCTCGCGACACACCACACGATGCAGCAGCAACGCCGGCCGCACCACACGCACACGCTCAGCACGCTTCACCGAACGCGTCACCAGCAACAGGTCCGTGAACAGGAAACAGTACACGTCCACCTGGCACAGAGAGAGAGAGAGAGAGAGATGGAGGGATAGAGAGATGGAGGAGGGGAGAGGTAGAGAGGGAGAGGGGGAAGAGTGCGTGTTATTTTGAGGAGAAGAGACGCTTTCTTTGGAATAAAACTCTTTGTCTCTCTCTCGTTCTCTCTCTCTCTCTCCTTCTTACCCTGCTGTCTTTTCCCTCTTTCATGCGTAGCGCCCCCTCCTGGTAGAGTTGTCTGGTTTCCTCAGGCGGTGCTCCCATCACCGGAGCCATCAGGTCAAACTGGTTAAACTCCCGCAGGATCTAACACAGCAAACACACACATGTTACAACACTGCCACAGGATCTAACACAGCAAACACACACACATCTCAACACTGGCACAGGATCCAACACAGCAAACACACACATGTTACAACACTGCCACAGGATCTAACACAGCAAACACACACATTACAACACTGCCACAGGATCTAACGCAGCAAACACACACACATCTCAACACTGGCACAGGATCCAACACAGCAAACACACACACATCTCAACACTGGCACAGGATCCAACACAGCAAACACACACACATCTCAACACTGGCACAGGATCCAACACAGCAAACACACATCACAACACTGAAACAGGAACACGTTCATATACAACACTGGCACGGAAACCATAATTATTAAACACTGCCATAGCAACCATTACTTAGAACATTATTAGAACACTGTGTTGTGAGGTGTGTGTGTGTATGTGTGGGTAAAGTGGTCCTGACCTTGTCGACCTCCTCAGTGCCGGCCTCTACGGCCTCGTAAGCTTCGATGCGCGCAGCGATGGCCTCCAGCCTCAGCCTCTCCTCCCTCTGCCTCATCTGACCATCCACGCCATTTATAAAACTCTCCACAGACAACACCTAACACACACACACATAAAAAGAAGTTAGGATAGTACATACAGACACATACCATCCACAGACACAGACAAACAGACAGACAGACAAACAGACACACAGACACACACACACATACACACACACACACACTGACCATCCTGCTGAGTGCGTCTCGTGCGCTGGCCTCGTCTGTCCTCTTGAGGATGCTCTTGAGCAGCAGTGGGTACTTGGTCAGGCGCTGGTGGGGCTTCGCCAACATGTCCGTCAACTTCAGACGACTGCACTGCTTATGAGTCTCCGCCCACTGGGGGGGAGGGAGAGGGAGAGAGAGAGAGAGAGAGAGAGAGAGAGAGAGTAGAGAGAGAGGGAAGGAGAAGAGAGCGTGAGAGTGAAAATGACTTTATTGGACCACCATCAAACATTCTTGCGTGATTGCAATAGTAAACCTAAATATGATTATAGATATGATATGATGATTCACTTTCACTTCTTTACCTCACTCTCCAGAGACTTCACCTCAGACCTCACACATCACAGACCTCAAACTCTATTATAGACCTCACCTCACACATTAATACAGATCTCACACATCATTACAGACCTCACACATTATTACATCCCTCAAACATTATTACAGACCTCACACATTACAGACCTCAAACTCTATTACAGACCTCACACATTATTTCAGACCCCAAACATTATTACAGACCTCAAGCATTATTACAGACCTCATGCTGTACCACACACCTCACACACTATTACAAACCTTAAACTCTATTACAGAGTCTTTGGTATCAGTCCCTAGGGATACCAACTCATACAGAATGCTACCAAAAAGGTGGAGCTAGATAAGATGACATCCACTACTGAACATCAGACAGGACATAACTGCATTTAACAGCAAATAACCCAATAAACGTAAAAAACTCGATGGGACTAATCCTGACTCACTGCTATAATGTTTGTTCTGCTAACGTTAGCATTTGCTGGAGCTATTGTGACTTAGGGCAGTGATTGTAATTATTATAAATAACTAATAGGATTTTTGACTAAACAAACAATGTGGTAAAGCCAGGCACGCAGTCATGTAACCACCGGACTTGTGTTCACAACATTGTGGAATTGAGGAATTGAGGAATTGTCTACTGAACATAATTCCACATAGCACTGATAGAGAGATACATACAATGCAACATGCTACATAGTTAGCATCGGACATCGTGTCTTGATTTAGCTTGTAAAAATAAAAGATGGCTTACATAACCCATAGACAGCTGATATCTCTCTCCCTCACTCACTCGCTCACTCTCTCTCCCTCTGTCTCTCACTCTCTCTCCCTCCCTCCCCCTGTCTCACAGGCTCTCTCTCTCTCTCTCTCTCTCTCTCTCTCTCCCTCTCTCTCTCTCTCTCTCTCTCACACACTGAGTAAGGCTACACACACTGAGTAAGGCTTCACACACTGAGTAAGGCTACACACACTGAGTAAGGCTACACACACTGAGTAAGGCTTCACACACTGAGTAAGGCTTCACACACTGAGTAAGGCTTCACACACTGAGTAAGGCTTCACACACTGAGTAAGGGCTACACACACTGAGTAAGGCTTCACACACTGAGTAAGGCTTCACACACTGAGTGGGGCTACACTGAGTAGGGCTTCACACACTGAGTAAGGGCTACACACACTGAGTAAGGCTTCACACACTGAGTGGGGCTTCACTGAGTAAGGGCACACCCAACAAGTAGGGGTACACACAGCAAGCCAAACTGGCTCCACCAATCCCAACTGCTCTCTGCTTGGAGGTGGAAATGGGCTATAATAAACTGATGCACACCTACACTCACACACACACACTCACACACACACACAAACTCACACACACACTTCCTCCACCCTTCGAACAAAAGCAGGAGCAGGAGACCAACCCACAGGAAGGGACCTGAACAATCCCGCAGCACGGTTGTGTGTACACACACACTCTCTAAAACACACACACACAGACACACACACTTACAGTGACGTAGATGCGGAAGAGCTCGTTGTCTTTGAGCAGGCTGCGCATGTACTCCATGCAGGCCTCCTCCTCCATGCAGTAGCGTATGTAGGGCTTAAACCTGTAGCCAAACTACACACACACACACACACACACACACACACACACAGTCAGTGCACATATTTTCAGTGACTTAGGTGTGTGTGTGCTGGCCATGATAAAGCCCTTGTACACGTGTGTGGGGTCAAGGGTGTAAAAGTGAGTGTGTGTGTGTGTGTTTACCGTGATGAAGCCCTCGTAGAGGTGTGTGGGGTCGAGGGGAGTGTGTGTTTTGCGGGCGGTGTCGAGGGCGGGCAGCATGACCTCTGCCCAGAGGGAGTTATGGAGGTGCAGAAGCTCCTGCACGTTACTGAAGAGACGAGACGCCTCCACCTCCACCAGCAGACCGCTCTCCTGCAGGTTTAACAGCGCACTCAGGAACAACTACACAGGCACACACACACACACACACACACACACACACAGATATACAGGGTTAAAAGACCGCTCTCCTGCAGGTTTAACAGCGCACTCAGGAACAACTACACAGGCACGCACACACACACACACACACACACACACACACACACAGATATACAGGGTTAAAAGACCGCTCTGCTGCAGGTGTAACAGCGCACTCAGGAACAACTACACACACACACACACACACAAACACACACACAGATATAC
>CM050211.1:31761149-31768649 GCA_027475355.1 Coilia nasus
ACACACACACACACACACACAAATACACACACACATGCATGCCCTTTCATACATAAGCACACATACATGCATGCCCTCTCTTACACACACACAAACAAACACACATACATGCATGATCTCTCTCACACACATCAGCACACACAAACACATGTGTGCCCTCTCCACAGCCAAGGCCACCTGCACAAGAACAGAACAGTACAGAGAACATCCTACTTCAAAACTAGAACATTTGGAACCCAAGAGAAGAACACTTACAGACAATATTTCTGTCCCTTAGAGCATCAGATTACTGATTTCTGTCCCTTACAACATCAGATTACTGATTTATGTCCCTTACAACATCAGATTACTGATTTCTGCCCTTTAGAGAACACCAAAGAGAACCAATGACCAGAGAAGGCCTGCACTCCAGACAACATCATTCCTCTAGAATGTCAGACAATCCCCGATTACAGACGACATCAGAAGCTTTTAGAAGAGAACATTAAGTGTGTGTTAGAACATTTAGAGGAAACTTTATTAGACAGAACATCATCAGGACAGAGAGAGAGAGAGAGAGAGAGAGAGAGAGAGAGAGAGAGAGAGAGAGAAAACAAGGAGAGAGACATAGAGGATAGAAAAGGGGGGGGGTATACTTACACCAGGAGAAAGTGGCATCGTTCGGGCATTGAAGACCATTGCCGTTCAATAGTACAAAGCAGGGTTCATTACACTTACACACACACACACACACTGACCAGCCAGAAAGCCTGCCTCATATACACTGCCAGACTGGCTAACTTATATCCACCGCTGCTTCAGTAATACTGAAACTTCTGAAACTCCACAACCCAGAGCCCAGGGACCTACAAAGGCACACACACACACACACACACACAGGCAGCCTGGCATTTCTCTGAAGGTCCCGCATGACGCCATGGCAACTACAAGATCCTGCCTCCCCATTGTGTGATCAGGAAGAGGGGGAGGGGCCAGACAGGAAGGGGCGGAGCCTGGGAGAACCACTGGGAACTCTGGACTTCCCCAATAACTATACAGGAGTGTGTGTGTGTGTGTGTGTGTGTGTGTGTGTGTTTGAGTGTACTGTATGTGTGTGTTGTGTGTGTACATGCGTTCCTATGTATCTTTGAAAGTGTGTGTGTGTGTTGTCCGTGTTATCTGTGCTGTCTTGGTATTGCCTCTGTAAGGCTGTGAAATCACACACACATCCCAAATACACACAGGCCACATGCAAAGGATCTAAATTTAAAATACTTATTCATTTTCAGGATTTTCTCATCAGACACACACAAGAAGCCTACATAGGTCCTTAAGGTTTGTTTTCCTGTAAAATGCTGCTTTATAATCACAGGGTCACACACACACCATACAGATACACAGACAGACAGATGCACACACCAGTTGTGTGTGTTATTGTATCAAGACTAAATCTTACTAGTGTGTGTCTCCTACAGGAAGTGTCTCATTTTTCGGGACGTCTGGTCACCCTAACACACACACACACACACACACACACACACACACACACACACACACACACACGGGCAGTTTATGGCTTTATGAGCTCACAGGCCTTCTATAGTTCTACAGTGTTCTAAGTATAGTAAGTATAGTTCTAAGTGCTTAAGTTTTGCTTTCCTCTAAAACACTGCTTTATAATCACAGGGCCCATACACGCACACACACACACCATTGGCGGCGCCGGGGGGGGCGAGGGGGGGCTTTAGACCCCCCTGTAAAAGGCTCTGCCCCCCCTTAGCCCCCCCTGACTGACCTAGTGATATTTATTAAAATTATAATATGAACATGTACACATAAAACGAACACATTTCTCTGATTTATTTACACTGTATGTAATAATCCTGACGAGGAATTATATTGTTTATAACGTTCCTAAATGATGGTGAACCCGGAACTTTGCTGCACCTGCGCCGTGTGATTTGATTTGCTGATTTAAACTCAGACGGCACGCTGGGATTGTTAGGTATGTTGTAGCCGCTAGTTCTCTCCAGTTGGAATCCAACTGTTGGATGATGGATCGATTTGTCAAACGAAAAAGGGCGGTGGACGATGATGAAGAAGAAGAGGTTCAGGCGGCGGGGTCAGAGGTGTCGGTGGCTGAATCGGAGGCCGGTGGGGAGGCGAACATTTCTGACGGTGAGAGTGAAGTTTCAGCAGTTACCACAGATGCGGTAAGCCTAAGCGGCGGCGGGAATTCTGGCCCTGTGGATTTAAGCCAAGATCTCGACAATGCCCCTAATGCAATCTCGACAAAACAGCATGGATATTTTATTTCTATGTATTCTTACCGACAGTCCGAAACCAAGGTTGTCAGGATCAAGAGTATGGTTTACGATACAGGCCACAACAAACAGTAGGAGTAACTTTGAAGTGGGGAATGAGCGCAAGTATGTTTGAAATGTTATATTTGATATAAAGAAGATCGATTAATGCACAAAACACAATACTGTACTTGTATTAATACTTTCAGCAAATATCTGGCGTCGAGTCGCTACGGTAGCCTACTTATATGAATAAGGGATTTAATGAGGGAGAGCGTGGTATTTGAAAAAAGATTAAATCCTGGATGAAAAAAGATTAAATCCTGGACCAGACTGGCGTGGGTTGGGAGTAATTGGCCTCTATTGTGTTATTTGTTCGTGTAGTAGGTGTCTTGTGTCAGGTTTCATCAGCCCCCCCCATAAACAATTCGCCCCCACCATAGCCCCCCCCAATAATAATTCTCTGGCGCCGCCACTGACACACACACACACAAATGCATACAGTGGGCATTCTATGGAACCCTAATATGAGTGCATGTAGTACGTATTCTATAGAACAGTGCTTCCTGCACTTCTCCGCGCATCAGCATCAGATACCGTACGCTGTTTAACCTGCGCCTCGTTTGTCCACAGCATGGCATGTTTGTAGGCACAGGTAACAAGAGTTTAGTCAGAGGTAGGCGCTAATATCATGTTTGTAGGCACAGGTAACAAGAGTTTAGTCAGAGGTAGGCGCTAATATCATCTTTGTAGGCACAGGTAACAAGAGTTTAGTCAGAGGTAGGCGCTAATATCATGTTTGTAGGCGCAGGTAATAAGAGCTCAGTCAGAGGTAGGCGCTAATATGTTTTTAGTCGCAGGTAATAATAGTTCAGTCAGGGGTAATTGCTCATTTTACATTTGGCAAGGTTGGCACTGAGTTAGCATATAGTGTATAGAGTAGGTAGGGTTAGCATAGAGTTTGTAGAGTAGGTAAGGTTAGCACAGAGTGTGTAGAGTAGGTATTGAATTAGCGAAGAGTGTGTAGATTAGGTAGGGTTAGCATAGAGTGTGTAGAGTAGGTAGGGTTAGCATAGAGTGTGTAGAGTAGGTAGGGTTAGCACAAAGTGCATAGAGTAGGTACTAAGTTAGCACAGAGTGCGTAAAGTAGGTATTGAGTTAGCGTAGACTGTGTAAAGTAGGTAGGGTTAGCATAAAGTGCGTAGAGTAGGTACTAAGTTAGCGCAGAGTGTGTAGAGTAGGAAGGGTTTTAAAAAAGAGCCATAGATGTAGAGTTGGTATCGAGATGACAGGGTTTGTAAGAAGCTAGCATATAGCTGGGACAGAGTTTATGTAGAATTGGCGTAGATTTGGAATGGGTTTGGCACAAAGCTGGTATTATGCTAATAGGTGAAGTTGATATAAAGTTTACATTGATTTACTATAGAGCTGAAGTAGAGTTGCTATAGAGTTGAAATATAGCTTCTATAGGGTTGATGTAGAGTTAGTGTAGAGTAGGTACCTTGTGTTTGGTGTTTCCAACACGGGCGGAAGTGTTGCTGGTGGAAGGGGTTGTTCTCTGGGGTGAGGGGGGAGGAGCATGACAGGGGGGTGTCTGAGCCTCGAAACATTGCACCCGTGCCGCCACCAGTCCCCTGTTGCTCCCGACGACCCCCACGCCCCTCCACCCTCCTGTGGGCCCCTGCTGATCAGCGAGGGGTCTGTACCGCGTCAGCTCGCCGCCCTGCTGGTCAGCGAGGGGACTGTAGCGGGTCAGCACACCTCCCTGATTCTCCGGCACAACCACCAGGCTGGGCACCTGCCACGTCCGCTGCCGGAAGTTCAGCATCCTGCTGCTCAGGTGCCAACCGACCAACCACGTCACATTAAAACACAGTATTCCACAAAAAACGACCAACTACTCACACTCAAACAGTGAAGTTAGCCAAGCTCTCTACTCAACTGTGTCTGTCTCCTCTCCAGTTCAGTTCCACACACCAAACACACCTCGCTGTGTCCACCGTCAATCTCTCCGACAGCTCCAACCTGCTCCAGGTGTGTTTTTTGTGTTAGACTGATATGCTGAAAAACACCCTTTTTAAAAAAACAAGAGGTGTATTCAGCCCGATTTCTTTGAAAGAGAACCACTGTCTCAGAACCGAAGAGAACCGCTGGGGCAGAATGCATCAGAACTCAAGCAAAAACCCAGCAGTGAAGAATCCAGCAGTGAAGAACCCAGAAGAACTTAATGACCACCCCCGTGGAACCGAGTCAAGAACTTGCTGAAGATCTAATCCATGATTCCATCCATCTAATGAAATCCAAATGGGAAAAAATAAGAAAAATCCAACATAACTTTAGATGTGAATGGCACTACAGCCCTCCTCGTCTGTGTGTGTGTGTGTTCAACCTGTCTGCGTGGCCAAGAGTTGTGTGACAGGCACCAAGAAATCCCCTTTGAACACGTGTGTAAGAGTGTGTGCGTATGTGTGTGTGTGTGTGTGCAATGCCTTTTGACCCTCTGATATGGGTGAGGGGGTGGGACTCTGACGCAGATTCACTCTGCCCCGCTCCCTCTCACCTGTTGCTATGACAATAGCCTTATCACACCCTCAGCAACCGCTCCTGTAGAAAAACATTATGTAAAGATCGCACAACACACTTACACACTAGGGTTGCTACGGTTTCGGATTGTATTCGAATCCGTTTGGTTCGTTTAGCACGGTTCGGTTCATTCTGTAGATCGGATCGGATTTCGGATACGCGAGATATTAAACTTGCTTGTTTAATAGGAAGTCATTGCTTATGCATTCTGTGTAGCGTACGACGCACAAGGGGGTTTAGGACCCGGGGGAATGGTTTCTCTTCAGTACCGCCTTCAAAGACGCAAGAGCCAATGAGAATTTTCCCGAGCTTGCCTTCAACCTATCAGCGCTCCGACACAGACGCTGGGGAAGAGACACGTGTATGCGAGACAAACTTTTGAGCGCAGAAAACATGGCAAGTGTAGGAGAAGACACGAGACCCAAGTTTGAAGAGGCACCATCGTCTCTGAAATCCGCGGTGTGGGAACATTTTGGTTTCAGCGTAGAATATGATGACCAAGGAAACAAGACGGTAAACAAGCAACGCACGGTCTGCAAACACTGCTCCGCATCGTTCTTGTATTCATCAGGCTCCACTTCAAACATGGCAGCACACTTACGCCGCAACCACCCGACTATAAATGTAAGCGGAGCAAAACGTAAAGATACTTCCTCTTCAACCAAAATACAGACAACTATTGCAACAGCCTTCCAACAGCAGTACTCAGTCAATTCAGACAGACATAAACGCATTACACACGGACATTTTATTTATTTGTTTGTTTTTATAGTATTTTATTTATTTATCTATATTGTTATTTTATTATGTTTATGATCCATGTTTAGGATCCATGTTCCAAGTGTTCCATGTTTATGATCCATGTTTAGGATCCATGTTCCAAGTGTTCCAAGTTTATGATCCATCTTAAGGATCTATGTTTATGATCCATGTGTTGGATCCATATTCCAAGTGTTCCACGTTTATAATAAAACATCAGTGCCTTGTATTTCAAATTTTTATACTTAATGGTGCACCATGTTTTCAAATAGATAGAGCAAAGAACCTACTGTTTGTTAGAGCACAGACAATTTAACTGATATTTTCCCAACTGTGGGGTGTACAGCCTGCCAGAAGGGGGTGCGTGAGTCATGGCGGATGTATGACCCTTCCAGTATAGTATTTTATTTACTATAGTGAACGTGTTTGAGCACAGCACTAATCGAATTATTTAATGTTTATTAACACTGTAGTAAAAACACATGTATCTGCCCTTGCTCTTTTCACTTTGCACACCCCAGTGGTGCACACACCACAGTTTGGAAAACCCTGCTGCATCCGAACCGTATCCGAAACCGTGGCCCACTGAACGGACACACTGATCCGTTGCACCCCTATTACACACACACCAAACATACACGCATACACACACTAAACATACACACACACACCAAACATACACGCACACATACATTTCTTAGTTATTCCATTACATTCAGCAGACGCTCTTATCCAGAGCAACTTACAGTGAATGAGGTACAGGGACAGTCCCCCTGGAGCAATGTGGCGTTAGATGCCTTACAGTGAATGAAGTAGAGGGACAGTCCCTCTGGAGCAATGTGGGGTTGAATGCCTTACAGTGAATAGGGTAGACTGACAGACAGTCCCCCTGGAGAAATGTTGGGTTAGATGCCTGACAGCCCCCCTGGAGAAATGTTGGGTTAGATGCCTGACAGCCCCCCTGGAGAAATGTTGGGTTACATACCTTACAGTGAATTAGGTACATGGACAGACAGTCCCCCTGGAGCAATGTGGTGATAGATGCCTTACAGCGAATGCGGTAGAGAGACAGGCCCACTGGAGCAATGTGGGGATAGATGCCTTACAGTGAATTAGGTACATGGACAGACAGGCCCCCTGGAGCAATGTGGGGATAGATGCCTTACAGCGAATGCGGTAGAGAGACAGGCCCCCTGGGGCAATGTGGGGATAGATGCCTTACAGCGAATGCGGTAGAGAGACAGGCCCCCTGGGGCAATGTTGGGTTAGATGTTATGCTCAAGAGCACAGCTGCCCCCATACATACACCCAGACACACACACACATGCACAGACACACACACACACACACACACACACACACACACACACACACACACACACACAACAGACCAGACCCTACTCCTAACCCTATCACACACGCACACACACATGCAACACCCATACCCCCTGCACCCATTGCCACACACACACACACACACACACACACACACACACACACACACACACACACACACACACACACACACTAATTCATAACCCTTGCTGCTGACACTTAAAGCTCTGACAGGTCACACGCTGTCTTTTTTATCTCTCTCTCTCCCACACACACACACACACACTCTTTGACACCCGCGCACACACAGAAGAGGAAGAGTAAAATGCTGACAGGTCTGGACTTTGAACTATCCCTGTATGCAAATAACAGTCTGGCTGGACAGACACACACACACCTCACGGAAGAACCAAAGTCAACACGCTCATACACACTCTCTACAGAACACACTCCTGCCTTAGAACAGTCTGTACCTGCACATCTCTCTCTCTCTCACACACACACAGACACACACTACATATGAGGTTCCTGCCTTAGGACA
>CM050211.1:31781149-31786149 GCA_027475355.1 Coilia nasus
CACACACACACACACACACACACCCTTCCAAAGGGGGTGTCTTACCACGGGGGCTGGTGTTGTGGCTGAGGTCTAGCAGTACGTTTACAAGCACACACACACACACACACACACACACACACACACACACACACACACACACACACACACACACACACCCTTCCCGAGGGGTGTCTTACCAGGGGGGCTGGTGTTGTGGCTGAGGTCGAGCAGTGAGCTCCAGGCGGGGCATTCTGTGGCCAGCGGGTCGGGCGGTACCGGTACCGCTGGGTCCGTCCAGATGAAGCGCTCTGAGCCCAGCTGCTCCTCAGACGGGTCAACAGGCAGAACCTCCAGCTCGTACGAGCCCCTTCTCCTCCATGAGCGGAACATTACGCACACACACACCACCAGCGCCAGTCATCAACCAACCACTTAGTTTCACACGCCTAACCCTCTACACACCTCGTGTGTGTGTGTGAGAGAGAGAGAGTGTGTCAGAGAGTGTGTATGAGAGATGCTGGTATGTGCCAGATTCGGAGCTTCTCCCACTATGTGCCACGCAAAAGTAAAAGTCAAAAGTTCTGATTCCCGATTCCTGATTCCCAGTTCCTGATTCCCGTGTCCTGATTCCTGATTCCTGATTCCTGACGGCCAAGAGCCTCACACACATCATCAAAGGCCAGACCTGCGCCAGTCCTGGTGGTCTTAATTCTCTCGAGAAATCAACACACCATCACTTTCTCTCTCTCTCTCTCACACACACACACACACACACATACACATACTCAGTCCCCGCAGCCTCTTCTGTCAAAGTATCCTCCAGTGTGGCCGAGTGTCCCCCTGTGTGTGTGTCCTCCGGTGTGTAGGTGTGTGTGTGTGTGTGTGTGTGAGGGAGAGAGAGGAAGTAGGAGATCCTGTAATCCTATGAGAGTGTGTGAGAGCGTCTGGTCTTGTTATGTATCTGAGGCAGACTGATCCGGTCTTGATGTAGTGCTTTGGCGGTGTGTGTGTATGTGTGTGTGTGTGTGTGTGTGTGAGGGGGGTACACACAAGCACAAGCGGTGCTTTCATACACACAGGAGGTGAAATGCATGATGGGATGTGTGGAGGCCTGAGTATATGCCGGCTGGAATGGCACCATACAAAGCTCTCTTTTCACACCGCCACCTACACACACACACTCACACACACACTCAGGACAACACACTTCTCATACACACACAAACACACACACACACTGGCATACACCATAAACGCACACAGCCACCTACACACTGCCCTCACACTACCGGCTTTACACACATGCACACACACACAGCCACCTACACACTGCCTTCATACTACAGGCTTCTCAGACATGTACACACACTCTCAAGACAATACACTTTGTCTCACACACACGCTGACACACACACACTCTCAAAAACATCACACAGAACATCACTTACACACACACACAAACACACACAAACACACACACACACACACGCACACACACACGGCATCACTTATACATGCAAATACACAGGACTGTAACATAAGGCACCACACACACACCAGTGGCCTGGCAGACCTGTGATACACACACACACAGTACTAGATCATGGCATTAACCGTCTGTTGAACTGCCACTGAACAAGCTGCCACAATCAGCTAAAGCTAACCGGAAGCTAACCAGCTACAACATAGAACAACATCCAGCAACAGCCATTAAAGCACCAGAACCCAAAGCGAAGGTATGTTTTTCTGTAGCCCCCTGCTGGTTGTTTTTGTGTATGTCTGTTCCCCTGTCAGTTTTTGTTCCATGTTGTGGCCCTGTTCCGACCCTTCCCCTGGTCAATCCCCAGCCTTGATTAAAGCTTGTGCTCCCTTTGTGTTCACCTGTTCTTTGTGTTGTGACTTTTGTGCTCTAATTGCTTTTACTCTCGTTGTTTTGCTCCTTGTGTTGTGCCTGTAAACAGCCTATGCAGATACGTGGAGTATGCAGTGCACTGCACTACTGCCAAAGCAAAAAAACATGCAAAGAAAAAATATTGAGAGAGTCCACATGACCT
The DNA here is from genome assembly GCA_027475355.1 of Coilia nasus. Lineage (NCBI taxonomy): Eukaryota > Metazoa > Chordata > Actinopteri > Clupeiformes > Engraulidae > Coilia > Coilia nasus. The sequence continues at coordinate 31,783,186 of CM050211.1, forward strand.
CCATGCAAACTACACTCAAGTTAGCGAAAAAAAAGACTCTAAATAACCTCATATTCTACACAATAACAGTTCCATCTTGGAAGTCTGTCTGTCTGTAGAGGCACATTTTAAATATGTAACCAAAGAAGGCATTGGCTGAGCGTATGCAACGATGGGATCTACGATACACATGACGTCATTCTTACCAGTACTTACACTAAAGTAATGAAAAACACCTCCTGTCTTTTATCAAAGCCTTTCCCTCCCTTAAAGGGATACTCCGCAATGAACTTTGGGTCTAATAAAACATAAGAGAGAGAGAGAGAGAGAGACAGACAGAGAGAGAGACAGAGGGAGAGAGAGTGAGAGAGAGAGAGAGAGAGAAAGAGAGAGAGAATGACTATACTCTTTGGAGGAGGGCCTTCTGCGGCCTTAGCTGCACAGTATATCTGGAAGTGTCATGACCTGAGGGACTTGACCTGAGTGTGTGTGTGTGTGTGTGTGTGTGTGTGTGTGTGTTTGTGTGTGTGTGTGTGTGTGGGTTCATGTGGAGCTGACAGTGGAGTGGGCACATGCTTGCACACACACACACACACACACGCATACACACACACACACACCCACACCCACACACACACACACACACACACACACACACTCTTACACAGTCATGCTAATAAAGCACCCTTTCAATTGAAATGAACTGAATTGAGAGAGAGTGAGCGTGAAAGACAGACAGAGAGAGGGAGGGAGAGAGAGACAAAGGGAGGGAAAGAGAGAAAGACAGGGAGAAGGAGTAACAGAGGGAGGGAAAGAGAGAGAGAGAGAGAGAAGAGAGAGAGAGAGAGAGAGAGGAAGAGAGAAAGAGGGAGGGAGAAAGAGGGAGATACACACTAACTCCAACAGGTCTAATTTTACTCCAATGCAAATTAGAGAGTAGCGCAGCTGGCCATTTCCACAGGCCTGTGTGTGTGTGTGTGTGTGTGTGTGTGTGTGTGTGTGTGTGTGTGTGTGTGTGTGTGTGTGTGTGTGTGTGTGTCTGTGCTATTGTGGACTCTAAAACTGAAGCTGGGGCTCCTCAGACATCTGGGAGTGATTTGAAGCTTGTAGCTGGGCTGTAATGACAGGGCTGTGTGTGTGTGTGTGTGTGTGTGTGTGTGTGTGTGTGTGTGTGTGTGTGTGTGTGTATGTGTGTGTGAGAGGAGAAGAGAGCTCCCCATAGCTTCACTGCCACCTGTATGTCATGAACTCTCTCACAGTGTGTAAGGCATTTAGGCAGCCAGTGGCATGTACACACACACACACACACACACACACACACACACATAGTCACACACACACACAGTTACACATACACACACAGACACACACCGCCTTTCTCTCGATTTCCTTCTCTCTACTTGCCTCTCTCCTCCCCCCTCTATCTTTCTCTCCTCGGTCTGTTTGTCTCTCTCTCTCTCTCTCTCTCTCTCTCTGTATCTCTCTTTCTCTTTCTCTCTCTCTGTATCTGTCTCTCGGTCTCTCTATTTCTTGCTCTTGCTATTCCAGATGTGCTGGCTTCAGATAGCATGTTTATGTCCTTGAGTATGTCTAACTGTGTGTGTGTGTGTGTGCGTGTGTGTGCATCTGTTCCGTGTGTGTGTGTGTGTGTGTGTGTGTGTGTGTGTGTGTGTGTGTGTGTGTGTGTGTGTGTGTGTGGTTGTGTGTGTTCTGCCAACTGGCATTCAAAAGACAGAAGTTACAGCCATGAGTCAGACACACACCTGACCAGACAGACACACACACATACACACATACACGCACACCTGCAAAGTGTGTGATGCTAACCACTCATGTGTTACCAGAAGTGCTGTGTGGGGAGACTTTGGGCTCTATTTTCAGAATCATATGCGCATTGTCTAAAGTCTGTCGCGCAAGTTGCTTTGGGGGCGTTCCCGAGACAATATGCTATTTTGACGACGGGAAAAGTGAACATTGCGCTTGGCGCATGGTTCAAAAGGGTTGGTCCTAAGTTACCTAATTAATCATAGGTGTGTTCGGGGCGTAACATGCAACAAACCAAACAGAGTTTATACTCTCATTCCCTTTAAAACCCAGCCGCGCTTTGTCCATGGCTTGTTGCTATTACGATGGCGTGTTTGCCATCAGGAGCGTTTTTCTTTGAAGACCGATCTGCTCGTGCATGAGCAGTTAATCTTCCGGGATGGATATTTAAGTCTGTTTTTTACACTTACTGTTTCCCTTTGGTTATGAACAATGTGTGTTCCCTTTGGTTATGAACAATGTGTGTATGTTTATTAAAAAAAAACTGATTGCTCAATAAATGTGCATTATTGCAAAATATGTATCAGTGTTTATGTCGTTGTAGTTAGTAAATAATCAGATTCGTAGTCGTATGCAATTGGACATCTTTTTGGAGCTTGAAGACGTCTTAAGCCCTGTTGTTGGCATGATGTATGTGTTAATAACCATGCCTTTAGTGGATAGCTACGTCCCCTAACAGCGACTCATCAAGAGGGGGAGCCCTCTCGTTATATCCCAAAGCGTTGTGCGCCCATAAAATAGCTTTTCAGCAATGGGCAACTGACGACAGACCAGTGTTTTGTTGGTCACTGGCGGATTTAATTTTTGCGACCTTATAATAGCATCTGGCACGCTTTGCGCCAGACCACACCTCTTCTTTTCGCTGACACACCCGTGATGGCGCAGTGTCATCTGCTATCTACACAATGTGATTTTTTTGCTGATTTTTTTTCTGAAAAAATGAACGGTGCGCTGGCACAGAATAGTAATGACACCATGCGCACGTCGCGAATGCACAGTGCGCCGCGGCATGATAGGGCCCTTCGTGTGTGTGTGTGTGTGTGTGTGTGTGTGTGCATGTCTCTGTGCATGTCTGTGTGTGTGTGTGTTCATATCTCTGTGCATGTGTGTGTGTGTGTAATTCATAAAGAAATTTAGGGCTAGTGTGTGTAAAACTTCAAA
>CM050211.1:31803649-31811149 GCA_027475355.1 Coilia nasus
CACACAGGAATAATGCATACACACACACACACACACACACACACACACACACACACACGTAACAGAGACTGAGTTTGCTGATGGATAACATGTGCCATGTCATTTTTATGCAGAAGTCGTTTCTATTCTCCAGGTAATAAAAGTGCCTCTGGCTCTATGTTCTTGTCAACACAGCAATCGTGTCAGTGCAGAATCACCCATGCAAGCTCCCGCTAACTCTCCCACTGTAACCCTCACCGGTGTTAGCTCCTGCTAACTCTCCTACTGTAACCCTCACCGGTGTTAGCTCCTGCTAACTCTCCTACTGTAACCCTCACCGGTGTTAGCTCCTGCTAACTCTCCCACTGTAACCCTCACCGGTGTTAGCTCCTGCTAACTCTCCTACTGTAACCCTCACCGGTGTTAGCTCCTGCTAACTCTCCCACTGTAACCCTCACCGGTGTTAGCTCCTGCTAACTCTCCTACTGTAACCCTCACCGGTGTTAGCTCCCGCTAACTCTCCTACTGTAACCCTCACCGCTGTTAGCTCCTGCTAACTCTCCTACTGTAACCCTCACCGGTGTTAGCTCCCGCTAACTCTCCTATTGTAACCCTCACCGGTGTTAGCTCCTGCTAACTCTCCTACTGTAACCCTCACCGGTGTTAGCTCCTGCTAACTCTCCTACTGTAACCTCACCGGTGTCTGTAACCCTCACCGGTGTTAGCTCCTGCTAACTCTCCTATTGTAACCCTCACCGGTGTTAGCTCCTGCTAACTCTCCTATTGTAACCCTCACCGGTGTTAGCTCCTGCTAACTCTCCTACTGTAACCTCACCGGTGTCTGTAACCCTCACCGGTGTTAGCTCCTGCTAACTCTCCTATTGTAACCCTCACCGGTGTTAGCTAACTTGAGGGGTCCGGCGCGACCAAAACTTCAGCCATGCCGAACTTTATGCAAATGAACGTGTCCAACACGAGGCGGCTAACCAATAGCAGATCAACAGTTTATAAACCAGGTATGACGTAGGACAATTATTGCAGTACATTTCATGGTCAACTCACTGTCAAAATGAATGGCAAAAGGGTAATTATTGCCATTTTTTCTCACCCCTGCTTGTATGACCGCACCCTTACATTACATTCATATTTCTGGTCTTTGCACATGTGTAAATAACATAAAAGAAATGTTTCCTGCCCCTCCGTGACATTTCGCGGATCTGATCAGAACTACACACACCCACCAAGCGTCCGAAGGGGTGGGGGGGATACGGAGGGGTGGAGTTCGCTTCGCTTGCTAATGGACACCGGGCGTAACCCTCACCCATGCTAGCTCCCGCTAACTCTCCCACTGTAACCCTCACTGGTGTTAGCGCCTGCTAACTTTTCCATTCTAACCTTCATATGCTAAGCCCTGCGGAGGTTGCAGTGCTAACTCAGCGCAGATGGACTCACCCGTGCTAGCTCCTGCTAACTCTCCCACTCTAACCCTCACCTGCTAGCTCCCACTAACACTTATACTGTAAACCTCACCTGTAATTATGGGAATAAATGAGAGAGTGATGCGGATGAATGTGTGACTATGGGAATGAATGAGTGAGTGATGTGGATGAATGACTGACGATGGGAATGAATGAGTGCTGTGGCTGGAAGGGATTATGGTAATGAATGGATGGATGAGTATGAAAGGGTGATTATGGAAATGAATAGATGGATGTGTATGAAAGGGTGAATGTGGGAATGAATAAGTGAGTGTTGTGGATGAATGAGTGACTAGGGGAATGAATGAGTGCTGGAAGGGATTATGGGAATAAACGGATGAATGAGTATGAAAGGGTGATTATGGAAATGAATAGATGGATGTGTATGAAAGGGTGAATGTGGGAATGAATGGATGAATGTGGATGAAAACCTAAATGTAGAGTGATGGGTCAGCTCAGCTGTACAGTGATATAGCGTCCAATATAAGCTATGCATTTCTCCAGTCCCATCATTTATGGTACAGTGTGTATGTGTGTGTGTGTGAGAGAGGGCTTCTAGGTGTGTGACTCATCAGTATGTATGAAAGCAGTGAAATCATGTATCAGAGTGTGTGTATGAGTGTGTGCAAATACACATTTGCTTAATATGCAAACATATAAACACAGACACATACGCATATACATCAGCACATCTCAAAGAAGCGTCACGACACACTCCAAGCCCAGACAAACAAACACACACACACACACTCCAAACCCAGACAAACACACACAGCACACCACATCACACTCCCTAACAACTTAATCAGTAAATATATCACTCGTGCACACAGACACACAGACACGCACACAAACACAAATACACACACACACATGCATACACACACACACACACACACACAGGAGTGGGTTCACATATTAATGCAAGTTCTTTGTGTGATAAAACCCACCTGCCAGAGTGTGTGTGCGCCCGCGCATGGGTGCTCAAGTGTGTGTGTGTGTCTGTGTGTGTGTGTGTGTGTGTGTGTGTGTGTGTGTGTGTGTGTGTGTGTGTGTGTGTGTACGGGCCGCTCTTTCACACACACACACACACACACACACACACACACACACACACACACACAGAAGAGCATTAATTCAGCAGCGTATGAGAGATGGATCTGAGGCCTCTGCTCTCGTCTCTTTCAAACATCCCTTTATGAAGCACCTGAGGCCCTCAGCCTCCACTCATCAAATATTCATGTGTGTGTGAGTGTGTGTGTGGTACTCTGAGTGTCTATACCTGTGTGTGCATGTGTGTGTGTGTGTGTGTGTGTGTGTGTGTGTGTGTCTGTCTGTCTGTCTGTCTGTCTGTCAATGCGAGTGTGTATACCTGTGTGAATTGTGTGTGTCAGTGCATGTGTGTACGTGTGTGTGTGTGTGTGTGCGTGTGTGTGTGTGTGAATGCGAGTGGGTATATATTAGTGAGGAAGCTCTTTGGAAAGGCCTGAAAAACACATCACTTTAAATACACAGAACATCTCGGTCCCCAAACACTCTGTCTCTTCCCACCCCATCAGAGTCCCCCATCAGCCAGTGCAGCTTTTTATGTTTGCTTACACACTAAATATGAAACTTTCCCACAATTAATGAAACCTAACACCCTAACAAAACCTGAGGCAAAAATCGCCTCAGGTTGGTACCACTGTAAGCACATTTTCAGCTTCACACTTTTTGCAAAATACTACACACAGTGATTTGCTAAACATTAAACACTCATATATGCAATACACACATGATGACACATGATGATATTGTAATGTCACCTTCTTTCCATTTCAAAACATTAGCTATCAATTGACCACATCTTTGCAACCAACTGGTTAAACACAATCGTCAGGTGTCAAAGCACTAAGTGCTAAAATGCAAAACTCAGCAATCAGGCTTAATCGTAAAATCGTGTAAAATAGACAATAGGGGAGTTACCCACGTGTGTGCCAGGAGGGAAGTGTGTATATGTGTGAATTGTACATAGTGTGTGTGTGTGAAGAGGGTATTGACTGGCATAAGTTGCAGTTCAGAAATGATTGGTGTGTGTGTGTGAGTTTTACTAGGATATGTATGTTCACAAAACATGTCCTGAGTCTCTCTCTCTCTCTCTCACACACACACACACACACACACACACACACACACACACACACACACACACACACACACATTTTGCCTGATGACCTTTTCTTCTGGTGTAGCCTTAATGAGCTCAGGATGAACTTGATTGGCCTAATGTCCTCGGTGCTGATTTGCTGATCTAATCTCCTCTCTTCTGGTTGCATGAACTGAAATGGGGGTCAGAGGTCACCCAGCGAGCTGGCCGCAATCTTCACATTGCATGTTTTCTTCAAAGTGTAGAAGTGTAGGAGCTGATACACCTCCCTCTACTCCTCTTCTGGACTCATGCATAGCTCCTCATGCTCTACCTCCTCCTCACATTCCATCTCCCCTCCCTCTTCCTCTCCTCTCTTCCTCCTCCTCCCATCTTCCCCCTCCTCCCTCCCCTTCCACTCCCTCTTCTCTCCTCTCCTCTCCTCTCCTCTCCTCTCCTCTCCTCTCCTCTCCTCTCCTCTCCTCTCCTCTCCTGTCCTCCTCTCCCATCTTCTTCTCTCTTCTCCTTTCCTCTCCTCTCTCCTATCCATCTCTCCTGTCCTCTCCTCTTTCTTCTCGTCTCCCCTCTCTGCCTCCTCTCTCTCCTCCTCTCCTCTCATCTCCTCTCCTCTCGTCTTTCCTCTCTCCTCTCCTCTCTGCCTCCTCTCTCTCCTCCTCTCCTCTCCTGTCCTCTCCTCCCCTGTCCTCTTCTCCTCTCCTATCCTCTCCTCTCCTCTCCTCTCGTCTTTCCTCTCTCCTCTCCTCTTTGCCTCCTCTCTCTCCTCTTCTCCTCTCCTGTCCTCTCCTCTCCTCTTTCCTCTCTCCTCTCCTCTCTGCCTCCTCTCTCTCCTCCTCTCCTCTCCTGTCCTCTCCTCCCCTGTCCTCTTCTCCTCTCCTGTCCACTCCTCTCCTCTCCTCTCGTCTTTCCTCTCTCCTCTCCTCTTTGCCTCCTCTCTCTCCTCTTCTCCTCTCCTCTCCTCTCCTCTCCTCTTTCCTCTCTCCTCTCCTCTTTGCCTCCTCTCTCTCCTCCTCTCCTCTCCTGTCCTCTCCTCCCCTGTCCTCTTCTCCTCTCCTATCCTCTCCTCTCCTCTCTTCCTCTCCACTTCTAATGTTATCTCTCTTCCACTCCTCCTCTATCTTCTTTTCCTGATGCGAGAGCAGTGAGCTGTGTGTAGTTGAGGTGTGTGCATTTGAGAGATGAGGTGTGTCTGGTGTGTGTAGTTGAGTTGTGTGTATATGAGAGTTAAGGTGTGTGTAGATGACAGATTAGGTGTGGGTGTGGGTGTGGGTTATTTGGGTGAGGTGTGTGTAGTTGATGTGTGTGTACAGTATATGAGGTGTGTGTGAATGTGTGTGTGTGTGTGTGTGTGTGTGTGTAGGTGTAGTGCGTATAGTTGAGGTGTGTGTAGTGTGTGTAGATGAGGTGTGTGTAGGTGTAAGATGAGGTGTGTGTGTATGTGTGTGTGTGTAGGTGTAGTGTGTGTAGTTAAGGTGTGGGTAGGTGTGAGATGAGGTGTGTGTGTGTGTAGGTGTAGTGTGTGTAGAGATGAGAGCTGAATGCAGGTGGAGAGAATTTGTCCTCACAAGCTGAGCTCTTTAAAAACTCCTCACAGCGACAAACACACTCGTTTTCTCTCTTCTTCTCTCTCTCTCTCTCCGTATATCTCTCCCTTTCTCTCTCAATCCCTCTCCCTCTCCCTCTCTCCTTTCCTCTCTCCCTCCTTCTCTCCCTCCTTCTCTCCCTCCTTCCTTCTCTCCCTCTCTCCTCTCCATCACTCTGCCCCCTCTCTTCAGTGCTTACACAGCTTTTTTATCATTCTGGTGCTGCCTCCTCCATCCCAATCAGTTTGTGTGTGTGTGTGTAAGTGAGTGAGTGAGTGAGTGAGTGTGTGTGCGTGTGTGTGTGTGTAAGTGAGTGAGTGAGTAAGTGAGTGAGTGTGCGTTTGTGTGCGTGTGTGTGTGTAAGTGAGTGAGTGAGTGAGTGAGTGTGTGTTTGTGTGCGTGTGTGTGTGTGTGAGTGAGTGAGTAAGTGAGTGAGTGAGTGAGTGTGTGTTTGTGTGTGTGTGTGTGTGTGTGTAAGTGAGTGAGTGAGTAAGTGAGTGAGCGTGCGTTTGTGTGCGTGTGTGTGTGTAAGTGAGTGAGTGAGTGAGTGAGCGTGCGTTTGTGTGCGTGTGTGTGTGTGTAAGTGAGTGAGTGAGTAAGTGAGTGAGTGTGTGTGTCCATCCTAATAAGTACTGCACGAGGAGAGACCCCCATCAGCCTTGAAACCCTCCCGACCCCATCTTCATCATCATCACCATCATCATCATCACCTTCACACACACATACACACACATCTCACCTTCACACACACACACACATCTCTCTCACACACACACATACACACACACACACACACACACTATTCAAACGCCCCCAGCATGCTTCAAAGAGAGTTGAGGCCTTTAGTCTCCACACTGCTGAGCTAACAGAAACTCCTCCTCTCCTCTCCTCACCTCTCCTCTCCTCTCCTCCTCTCTCCCCCCCCCCCCAACTTTCCTCTCGTCTCCACCTCTCGTCTCCACCTCTCCTCTCCTCACCTCTCCTCTCCACCTCTCCTGTCCTCTCTATCCCTCTCCACCTCTCCTCTCCTCACCTCTCCACCCCTTTCCACCTCTCCTCTCCTCACCTCTCCTCTCCACCTCTCCTCTCCACCCCTTTCCACCTCTCCTCTCTTCTCCTCTCCTCTCCTCTCCTCTCCACCTCTCCTGTCCTCTCTATCCCTCTCCACCTCTCCTCTCCTCACCTCTCCACCTCTCCTGTCCTCTCCACCCCTTTCCACCTCTCCTCTCCTCTCCACCCCTTTCCACCTCTCCTCTCCTCACCTCTCCTCTCCACCCCTTTCCACCTCTCCTCTCCTCTCCACCTCTCCTCTCGTCTCCACCTCTCCTCTCTCCACCCCTTTCCACCTCTCCTCTCCTCACCTCTCCTCTCCTCTCCACCTCTCCTGTCCCCTCTATCCCTCTCCACCTCTCCTCTCCACCTCTCCTCTCCTCACCTCACCTCACCTCTCCACCCCTTTCCACCTCTCCTCTCCACCTCTCCTCACCTCTCCTCTCCACCTCTCCTCTCCTCTTCTCTCTATCCCTTTCCACCTCTCCTCTCCTCTCTATCCCTTTCCACCTCTCCTCTCCCCACCTCTCCTCTCCACCTCTCCATCCCTTTCCACCTCTCCTCTCCCCACCTCTCCTCTCCACCTCTCCTCTCCTCTCTATCCCTCTCCACCTCTCCTCTCCACCTCTCCTCTCCTCTCCACCTCTCCTCTCTTCTCTTTCCCTCTCCACCTCTCCTCTCCACCTCTTCTCTCTTTCCCTCTCCACCTCTCCTCTCCACCTCTCTTCTCCTCTCCACCTCTCCTCTCTATCCCTCTCCACCTCTCCTCTCTTCTCTTCCCCTTTCCTCCTCCTCCTCTCTTCACCTTTCCTCTTCCCTCTTCTCTTCTCCTGCTCTCCTCTCCTCTGTACTCCTTCTCTCCTCTCCTCCTCTCTCCTTTCTTCCTCTCCTCTCCTCTTCCTCTCTCTTCTTTTACTCTCACCTTCTCTTCTCTCCTATTCTCTCCTCTCTCCTGTCCTCTCCTCTCTTTCCTGCTCACCTCTCCTCTCCTATCTCCTCCTCTCCTGTCTTCTCCTCTCCTCTCTTCTGATCCCCCCCTCTCCTCTTTCCTCCTCTCCACTGTCCTCTCATCTCCTCTCCTCCCCAGTGAAAGGTAGAGGCAAGTGAGTGTGTGATTTACAGAACAAACAGTAGTGCTTCCACAAGCACCACTGCTGCTGCTGTTCCCCTTACACCCCCCCACACACACACACACAAACAAGACTCATCTCACACACACACACACAAACAAGACTCATCTCACACACACACACACACACACAAACAA
>CM050211.1:31831149-31836149 GCA_027475355.1 Coilia nasus
TTGTTCACATTTTCTGGTGGCAAAGTAGATCTCCTTTTCTGCACAATATGGCCTGCTAAAGAAAAAAGTCTCTCGCATGGGACAGTTGTGGCAGGAGTCCCCTTCAGTGCAATTTGGCTAAGTATACATCCGCATTAAAATATAGAGGTAGGGTATACATCCGCGCTAAAATATCAAGGTGAAAGCAGAAAGTGTTGAGGAAGGGAGCCGTTTGCTTCCGTGTTCTATTTTCGCAAGGGGGAGGGGGGAATCCCTCTTTATGCAGTGCAGAGCAGATTCTAGGTTCGTTTTACTGAAATGAATGGGACACATGTGGAGTTTAACTAATAAATTGGTCATTACGTTTTTCTGGAGTTGTTAAGGGTTTTTTGGAATCATGTGTCACAATCTGCAACTATTTGTAATAATTTCAAGCCTAATAGTGTAAGTTGTTACTGTTTGGATTTTGAGAAAATTAGCTTTATTTCAGGTCAGGCAGCAACCACTTACTATGTGGTTGTTAGCGCGCTAACGCTAGCGAACTACGCTAAGGTAATGTTTTGAATTGAAAGCTGTCACTAACACCCACCTAGATACTGTTACTGGTTATAGTGTAAGCAGACAAAGTAATATAAAGTTATAGGGCTACAGCAATGTATTAAATTCAAGGTGAGCCCAATCGCTGTTAGCGTTTAGCACATGATGTTGTTATAGTTACTACTATTCACTTGAATGAGCTAGAGCTAGTTCGTTAGCTTGCTAGCTCGCTTTACAGACACACTAAATTATTTTCTAAGAGTTCGAAATAGGAATTTGTTGGCATTTTGGTCCCATAGTAACGTATTATGTTGGCTTATCTTTGTAGAATCTAAGATCTTTGGTGAAAGTCATCATAGTTTGTGTAGTATAGACCCAGCTCCCAACCCAACTTTGAGAATAGATTAACGGCGATATTTTTTTTATCGCGCGATAAGAGTCTCGCGTTAACGCAGCACGTTAACGCCGATAACGGGCCGCCTCTAATACCTACACACACTTACTGTGTAAAAATATGAAGGCGGCATGTTGAGCATTAGCTTCATGGTGTCTGAACTTAAACATGGCGTCTTGATGTTTCCTGTGTGTGTGTGCGTCCTGCAGTTTGGTGTGTGTGTGTGTCCTGCAGTGTCCTGTGTGTGTGTGTGTCCTGCAGTTTCCTGTGTGTGTGTGTCCTGTGTGTGTGTCCTGCAGTGTCCTGTGTGTGTGTGTCCTGTGTGTGTGTCCTGCAGTTTCCTGTGTGTGTGTGTGTGTCCTGCAGTGTCCTGTGTGTCCTGCAGTTTCCTGTGTGTGTGTGTCCTGCAGTGTCCTGTGTGTGTGTGTCCTGTGTGTGTGTCCTGTAGTTTCCTGTGTGTCCTGTGTGTGTGTGTGTGTCCTGTGTGTGTGTGTGTTTGTCCTGCAGTTTCCTGTGTGTGTGTGTGTCCTGTGTGTGTGTGTCCTGCAGTGTCATGTTTGTGTCCTGCAGTGTTCTGTGTGTGTGTCCTGCAGATTCAGTTGTGCGTGTGTGTTCTGCAGTTTCCTGTGTGTGTGTGTGTGTGTGTGTGTGTGTGTGTGTGTGTACAGCAGTTTCTTATGTCTTCCACCTGTGCACACACTCATGTCTGCAGCCTTAGTCATGTGAAGTGTGTAGCTGTGTGTGTGACAATATAAACATATCAATATAGACATAGCAAACATACAGTATAAACATAAAAAAGTAAAAAAAAACTTGTATATAACACAAGTAATTAAACACAAGATGTGTAGAATTTTTTATCTGAAATGATGCTACTTAGGCAGCAGCTGATTGAAAGGGTAGGTATGAGTCGACTGTAATGTACTGTAATGTACTGTAATGTACTGTAATGTACTATAATGTACTGTAATGTACTATAATGTACTGTAATATAGGCTACTGCACAGCTAATGTATTGTAATGAGTTTTTATCCAGCAACAAGGCCCCACGAAACTGTGCATGTATGTCAACGCCATGTCCCCTTTCTATTTTATGTGATTCGCAGTTTGTGAACAGCTAGTTTATGTTGCATTTGTGTTGTGTTGAATAAGTTTTGAACATTGTGAGCATTTTTTGTCTTCTGCGTGTTGCGATTGTGTGTGTATGTGTGCCTTGTCTTGCCTTCAAACCTCCACCTGTGGCTTTGGGAGACGTGTGTGTGTGTGTGTCTGTGTGTGTGCGTGCCAACTGTGACGCAGAGGTCAGATCACTGCCAGACAGGGAGCCGTGTTCAGAGGCAGGCTGACTTCCTGCTGGGACAGGAAGGGGCGGGGCTTAGGCCTCAGCAGGCAGTAATCCGAGATGAATGGCTCCTGCTGCTGCCCCCTGCACCCCTGGAGGGAAACCCCGCCTCTCCCACCTGCCCTGCCAACCGCAAAGGTCATCCATGTGTTGGCAGGTGGGCACACACACACACACACAAACACACATACATGCACACGCACACAAACACACACAAACATGCGTGCTTACATAAGCCTTCAGTCTCCCACACACACAGCTTTTTGGAGAGAACAGGTGGGCACACACACACACACACACACCACACATACACACATACACACACACAAACACAAACTATGTGTGTAGTGTGCAGGTGGCATAGTGTGTGGTGTGTGGTGTGTGTAGTGTGTGGTTTGTGTAGTGTGTGTAGTGTGGTAGGGTAGTGAGTAGTGTGTAGCGTGGTAGGGTAGTGTGTAGTGTGTGGTGTGTGGCTTGTGTAGTGTGTGTAGTATGTGTAGTGTGTGTAGTGTGGTATGGTAGTGTGTGGTGTGTGTAGTGTGTGTGGTGTGTGTAGTGTGTGGTGTGTGTAGTGTGTGTGTTGTGTAGAAAAGCCAGCAAGTGAGAGTGTGTGGGTGTGTGTGTGTGTGTGAGTGCAACTGAGCCACCAGGCTGTGTGTGTGTGTGTGTGTGTGTGTGTGTGTGTGTGTGTGTGTGTGTGTGTATGCATTAAAGTGTCCTTCCTGTGCTTGTGACAAACAGGCTAAGGCTTACACACACACACACAGGCACACACACACACACATGCTTACAGTATATTCTTCAGAGAGGCAAGGGCATAAACTAATTAATTTACGCACACACACACCGATACGCACACATACATCACACACACACGCACACACACACACACACGCACGCACACACACACACACACACACACACACACACACACACACACACACACACACACACACACAGAAGTAACAACATGGACAGCAGTTGGCTGTCCAGCACTATGTTCAGATTTAACAAGCTAGGGTCACTAAGGCTGGTTGCCATAGTAATGGGGAGGGGTTGCTCATTAGGATGTGTGTGTGTCAGGCAAGCGTGTGTGTGCGTGTGTGTCTGTGTGTCTATGTGCATGTGTGTGTGTGTCTGATTAATGTATGTGTGTGGGTGCATGTGAGTGTAGGTGTGTATATTTGTGTCTTGGCTCAGCATATGTGTGTATTTGTGTGTGTGTGTGTGTGTGTGTGTGTGTGTGTGTGTGTGTGTGTGTGTGTGTGTGTGTGTTTGTAAAGGTCGCCAGTCTGACTCAAAGATGAAGTTAGATGAGAAACTGACTCAAAATAACCCCCACACACACTCACACACACACGCGCATACACACACACACACACACACAACAGAGTGACAGAGGCCTCAAAATAGCTTCCTCCCTTTCACACCACTGACAGACCTTGTCTTACACACACACACACAGACACGCACACACACACAGACACACACATGTGCACACAAATTAACAGATTATTTTCTCTCTCTCTTGCTTTTACACACACACACACACACGCACACACACACACACACACAGACACACACATGCACACACAAATTAACAGATTATTTTCTCTCTCTCTTGCTTTTACACACACACACACACACGCACACACACACACACACACACACGTATTATTTCTCTCACACACACACACACACACTCGCACACACACACTTTCTTAAATAGATACCCTCTCACACACAAATACTGCCATCACATAGACTATGCAGCACACTGCATGTCTGAGCAATCTTTCCCAATTAAGCTTCATTGGTGCAGGCTAACGAGGGCCAATACAGCTTAATTGATGCAGACTAACGAGGTGGAGTGTACACACACACACACACACACACACACACACACACGTCTGAGGGTTTTATTACTTGGAGTCAGGACGTCTGAGGGCTTTATTATGTGTGTGTGTGTATGTGTCACATACTGTAGTAGTGTGTGTGTGTGTCACACAGAAGTGTGTGTCTGTGTCACATAGTAGTGTGTGCGTGGGAGACCACCATCAGACCATCACTATGGTAACTACACAATACCATAGAGACCGGCATCAGACCGTTACTATGGTAACTACCATCACATTATAGAGACCAGCATAAGGCCATTACTAAGGTAACAGCAACACATCATGGAGACCAGCATCAGAACATTACTATGGTAACTAGCATCACACAGTAAAGATCAGCATCAGATGTTACTATGGTAACTAGTATCACACAATGGAGACCAGCATCCCTTAATCACTATGGTAACTAGTGCAATACTATAAAGACCAGCATCAGACTGTTACTATGGTAACTAGCATCACACCGTAGAGACCAACATCAGACCATTAGTATGGTAACTAGCATCACACCTTAGAGACCAGCATTAGACGTTACTATAGTAACTACCACGATACCATAGAGACCAGCAACAGAAGTTACTATGGTAACTAGCATCACACCGTAGAGACCAGCATCAGCCTGTTACTATGGTAACTAGCATCACACCGTAGAGACCAGCATCATACCGCTACTATGGTAACTAGCATCACACCTTAGAGACCAGCATTAGATGTTACTATAGTAACTACCACGATACCATAGAGACCAGCATCAGCCCGTTACTATGGTAACTAGCATCACACTATAGAGACCAGCATCAGCCCGTTACTATGGTAACTATCATAACACTAGACCAGCATCAGAACGTTA
>CM050211.1:31841149-31846149 GCA_027475355.1 Coilia nasus
TGAGTTACAGTTGTGCTCATAAGTTTACATACCCTTGCAGAATTGATGATTTCTTAATAATTTGGATAGTTTCTGTTGTTATTATGATTTAAATAAAGTAAATAGAGGTGTTTGATAATAAATGGTTTTGGCCAACCACTAATCATGAGTGAAAAAAGTTTTTGTGTTATCATTTATATCCTCTGAAAAATGGTTAATAAATTATCAATTCGGCAAGGGTTGTAAATTTCTCTCACATAAGGCTAAGCCATGATAACATAAGGCATAACATGAGTCATAACATACTGTAAGTCATAACATGAGTCATAACACAAGTCATAACATGAGTCATAACACAAGTCATAACATGAGTCATAACACAAGTCATAATATGAGTCATAACATGAGTCATAACACAAGTCATAACATGAGCCATAAGTCATAACATGAGTCATAAGTCATGAGTCATAACACAAGTAATAACATGAGTCATAAGTCATAACATGAGTCATAAGTCATGAGTCATAACACAAGTCATAACATGAGCCATAAGTCATGAGTCATAATACAAGTCATAACATGAGTCATAAGTCATGAGTCATAACACGAGTCATAACATGAGTCATGAGTCATAACATGAGCCCTCAGCAGCTGGCCATGGTATCTACAGATGCACCATCAGAACGCACACGTGCACACACATAAACACTTGATATCCCAAACTGAGTACTGCAGTAAAGTGTACAACAACACAAAGGTAGTTGTAGGCCCCCGTGTGTGTGTGTGTGTTTTGCATTATAACTAGGCCGTGTGTGTGTGTGTGTGCTGCAGTAGGTCAGCTGTGTGTGTGTCATCCACATCTGGCCATGGAGCAGTGAGTGTGTGTGTGTGTGTGTGTGCAACGTTCTTTAACGACCAGCTTGTCAGCACTCATTAATTATTCATATCACACACATCACCCCACGCACACACACACTCACTGTGTGTTTGAGCACCAGTGTCTGTGTGTGTGTGAGTAGCAGTATGTTTGAGCACCAGTGTGTGTGTTTGAGCACCAGTGTGTGTTTGAGCACCAGTGTGTGTGTTTGAGCACCAGTGTGTATGAGAACACCAGTGTCTGTGTTTGAGCAGCAGTGTGTGTGTAAGATCACCAGTGTGTATGTAAGGTCACTAGTGTCTATGTAAGATCCCCAGTGTGTATGTAAGGTCACCAGTGTGTGTGTGTATGTTTGAGCAGCAGCGTGTGTGTTTGAGCACCTGTGTGTGTGTGTTTGAGATCACAAGTGTGTGTGTAAGATCATCAGTAGCCTAGATGACCCCCCCCCCCCCCCACATACAGGTCAGTAGCTTAGATGCCCCCCCCCCCCCCCCCCCCCCCCATGTAGGGAAATAGCCTACATGACCCTCCATATAGAGGTCAGTAGCTTAATTGAGCCCCCCATATAGAGTTCAGTAGCCTAGATAACCCCCCCATATAGAGGTCAGTAGATTAGATGACCTCCCCAGTATAGAGGTCCGTAACTTAGATGACTCCCCCCATGTAGAATTCAGTAGCCTAGATGACCCCCCCCCCCCCCCAAATACAGATCAAATAGAGGTCAGTAGCCTAGATAACCCCCCCATATAGAGCTCAGTAGCTTAGATGACCGTCACCCCTCATATAGAGGTCAGTAGCTTAGATGAATCCCCCTCCCGCACAATACTAGTCCCCAGGAGGTCACAGGACTGTGGGTGCACACTGCCTGCTGTGTGAGTGTGTGTATCAATGAGGATGATGTGCTGTGTGTGTGTGTGCATCAATGTGTGTGTGTGTACGATTGAGGATGATGCACTGTAGTTTGTGTGTGTGTGTGTGTGTGTGTGTGTGTGTGTGTGTGTGTGTGTGCTGACATAGAGGTCAGTGGTATACTGTAATTCCATTTGCCCCTGGAAAATAACCCCCTAGAAAATAACCGTTGAGAACCAAACAGGTAATTCTGCTTCCATCAGCAGGTGTGTGTGTGTGTGTGTGTGTGTGTGTGTGTGTGTGTGTGTGTGTGTGTGTGTGTGTGTGTGTGTGTGTGCCTGACTCATGCCTTTGTCTTTCCCGTCATTGCTGTTTCTCCATCATCCTCCCCCTTTTGTATTCAGGGCCACATCTTAACACCCCCCAACACACACACACACACACACACCACAGTCCTCCCCCACACACTCCTCACACACATATACAGCATTCCAGTCTTCTTTACGCCTCACACATACACATATATACCACAGTACACACACACCTATACATAGTGATGTTCATCACACATCACAGTACACACACACCACATTATATACACACACACATGCACACACCACATTACACACTCATCATAGTATACACACACTCCTTTACACACACACACCACATTAGACAGACACACACACATACGTCACATTACACACACACCACGTTCCACCACACACTGCTGCTCTGTGGGCCCCATCAAACCGCGTCTGCATAACGACCACATGCATGCATCATCAACCCGCGCCCCTATAACCAAGCACATGTTACGTCATCAACCCACACTGGTATAACGACCACATGCATGCATCATCAACCCGCGCCCCTATAACCAAGCACATGTTACGTCATCAACCCACACTGGCATAACGACCACATGCATGCATCATCAACCCGCGCCCCTATAACCAAGCACATGTTACGTCATCAACCCACACTGGCATAACGACCACATGCACGCATCATCAGCTGCCCTGAGCTGGCACTCCAGAAAGTAGGCACAGCTCGGGACATGTGGTCCCCCGGACTCTTGATGTTCGTGACCTCTATCCGTCTCCTAATTATCCTGCATTGCTTCAAGGGGTCCAGGCTCCACCCCAGTCCCTTTGGATAAGCCAGCAGCATTTCCATACACGTGCTAACGCTACACAACCCCAGCACTACACAACCTACACAACCACACACATGTGCTAACACTTCACAACCCCAACACAACTACACAACTACACAACCCCACACATGTGCTAATGCTACACAACCCACACAACTACACAACCCCACACATGTGCTACACATGTGCTAACGCTACACAACCCCACACAACTACACAACTTCACACACGTGCTAACGCTAAACAACCCCAGCACTACACAACCCTACAGAAATTACACAACCCCACACAACTACACTGCCTACACAACCCCTGCGCTGCCTGAGTCCATTTGGAGTAGCCAGCAGCATTCTCCACATGTGCTATATGCTACACACCCCAACACTATACGACCCCAGTCTAGTCGACCCCAGCACTAGACAGGCCCAGCACTACACACCACACACACACAACCCCAGCAATACACACAGACACACACACACAACACCCAGCAGTACACACGCACACAACCCCAGCAACTACATACACACACACACACTCAACCCCAGTGCTACACAACCCCAGTGCTACACAGGCCAGCACCACACATGCCAGCAGTACACACAGACACACACAACCGCATCACTACACACACACACCCACACAATAACCCCCAGCACTACACACACACACACACACTCAACCCCAGTGCTACACAACCCCAGTGCTACACAGGCCAGCACCACACATGCCCAGCACTACACACTAAAGCCCCACTGCCTCTGGTGCTGCTGCCTTCTGTAATGACATCTAAATGATGTGCTTGAGGATGTAGGGGGGAGTGTGTGTGTGTGTGTGTGTGGGGGGGGGGGGGGGGGGGGGGGGTAAAATCAGAGCATTCTTGTCACTATTTTTCCTATTCTATTCCTGTGTGTGTGTGTGTGTGTGTGTGTGTGTGTGTGTCGTGTGTGTGGTGTGTGTGTGTGTGTGTGTGTGTGTGACTGTGCGCTTGCTCCAGTGGGGCTTGTTTAAGTGTATCCCCAGATTACACTTCATGGCAAAGAGAGGCAATCCCACTCCAGGGCTTTCTCCGAGCCCACGCGCACCCCCCCCCCCCCCCCCCCTCCCCATGCAGGGGCTCTGATGCTGAAACGGCCCAGTGCCTGTGGCTGCCTGAGCCACTGACACACACACACATACACACACACACACACACACAGGTCTCTGCAGTGGCTCAAACGAAATGATTATGGAAGCTGCTTGCAGAGGCTCGGGGAAGCCAACAGGCGTGTTAATGCAATGGCACAAGCTGCACCACACACACACAACACACACACACACACACAGGCGTGTTAATGCAATGGCACAAGCTGTGCACACAGCACACAAGACACCCGAAATATCCCCCTTTCAGTAGCGCGCCTCCCCAGTGTTCTCACCATTACATAATCTTTCTTTTCAACCCCAGCTCCTGCTCTTATCTGATGCCATCTAACCCCCCCCCCCGTGCGTTTGATATTTATGAGTGCACAATTAATAGGCATGAAAACAAATCTGGCGTAGCCGCTTTTGTTGTCTTTTTTCCCTTTTCAACATGAAACGCATGAGAAATGGTGGAGTTTCTTCACGAGCTCTTTCTTGCCCGCAGTATGCCCGCGCACTGAGATGCGATGAAAGGGGAGCGGATGCATTAGACACAGTAGAGTTGAGCTGCGTGTGTGTCGCAGGAGTGGGGTTGGCCGCGAGCTGCCTGTGCGGAGAGGAGAAGGTTTGTAAGCGCACTCGAGGCTCACGCGGCTGTAGTGTCTGCCCCTAGACAATTACAACAGCAGAGCTCGCGCTGCACTGGCTGGCTTCTCGCGGTGGCCATGAAGAAACGGGGTCCGATGTGCTGTGCAACAGCAGCTCGCGCTGCACTGGCTGGCTTCTCGCGGTGCCATAGAAACGGGGTCCCGTGTGCTGTGCAGTTGTGAGCTTAGACCGTGTGGAGTCGGTGCGGCGCGAGGGACAGACCACCGTTGAGAGAGAGACGCGTGGAGGCGAGCGACGGCAGCGCAGTGAAGCTAAATTAGGGATGTAATCAGGAGACGACAGAACCGCTACTTGGGTAAGTGAAAGCTGCATCAGATACTCGTAGAGGGAGTTTGAACGCGCGTG
>CM050211.1:31851149-31856149 GCA_027475355.1 Coilia nasus
ACACACACACACACACACACACACACACACACACACATACACTGAGGACAGTGGACTGTGTCTCTTCTGTTTTCCAGATCAGTGGACCACACCATGCCATCATGTGTGTGTGTGATATGAATCTCGGTGTGTGGCCTATGCGTGACTACAGATGTACATTTTCGTTTGTGTGTGTGTATGTGTGTGTATGTGTCTGTGTGTGTGTATGTCTGTGAGCACACATGAGGAGACACTGATCCAGATAAACACTAAGGAAAGACACACTTGATGAAACCGGACTCAGTCACAGACTTTCACTCACTATCACACACACACACACACACACACACACACACACACAGTCACAGACTTTCACTTACTATCACACACACACACATTCACAGACTCACTCACTGTCACACACACACCCACGCACACACACACACTTACACACACACTGTCACACACACATCACACACACAATCTCATTGTGCATGTCTATAGGGTAAATTGTACATGTATTGTGACAATACATGGCATTCTATATTCTATGTTATTCTCTACACCCCCACACACACACACACACACACACAGCTAAGTAAAGCAAGAGTGGATCAATGTGTGTGAGACCGTGTAAGCTCCCTAATGAACCCAGACACACACACCCACACACACGACCACCAACAGCTCCACCTCCTCCTACACAACAGACACACACACACACACACACACACACACACACACCGACCACCAAGAACCCCACTTCCTCCTACACAACAGACACACACACACACACACACACACACACACACACACACCGACCACCAAGAACCCCACTTCCTCCTACACAACAGACACACACACACACACACACACACACACACCGACCACCAAGAACCCCACTTCCTCCTGCACACAACACAACACACAACAAAACACCTGGGCTGGGTTAAGCTTATGTGTCTATGTGTGTGTGTGTGTGTGTGTGTGTGTGTGTGTGTGTTTGTGTGTGTGTGTGTGTGTGTGTGTGAGTGTGTGTGTCTGTGTTTATGTGTGTGGCAATCATCCCACTGATAACATCACACATACAGAGACATCCTATGCACACACACACAAGGGTCAGCACACACACATATGTACAAACACACCCCTGCTCCCTTTCCTTAGCAAAGCCATTGTCCACTACTGCATTGAGCTGTATCTCTCTCACACACACGTTTGCACACACACACACACACACACACACACACACTGAGGACAGTGGACTGTGTCTCTTCTGTTTTCCAGATCAGTAGACCACACCATGCCACCATGTGTGTGTGTGTGATATGAATCTTGGTGTGTGTGGCCCAGGCATAACTACAGATGTACATTTCTGTTTGTGTGTGTGTGTGTGTATGAGGAGGGGACATGTGTGTGTGTGACATGAATATCGATGTGTGGCGTAGGCGTGACTACAGATATACATTTTCGTGTGTGTGTGTGAGAGAGACAGCGAGAGGGGGAAGTGTGTCTGTGTGTGTGAGGTGGAAAGCTGAGTTAAAGGCTGTGGTATAGTTCTGCAGATGGTCTGAGGATTTTCCACATGATGTGAATGTCGACAGGCTGTGTGAACGTGTGTGTTCTCTGGAATGTTTGTGTGATACGGAGAGTGTTCGCATTGATGCATGCTGAAAACGTGTGTGCACACCTCTTCCTTAACACTGCTGCATCCACCAAAACTGATGGCTACACTAACATCCTGCTAACGCTACAGTAACACTTTCCTAACGTTATGCTAATGCTTTGCTAATGCTATGCCAGTGTTTCGCTAATGCTATGCTAACGCTACGCTAGCGCTCCTACGCCGCCATTAGGACTTTGCAGCTCTGTGTCTCCTGTGTGTGCATAGCTCACCATCACCGCACATCCTAGCACACATGCACACATGCACACACACACACACACACACACACACACACACACACACACACACACACACGCACACCCACACACACACACACACACACAAACACCTAGCACAGCAGGCATAGCTCACCATCACTGCCACAAAACTTTCCCAGTCTTATGTCTGCGTCACACTGTCGTAACACAGCTTACAGCAGTGCACACACACACACACACACACACTGTTCTTACCACTGGTTACAGTTGCACACTCAGTAGGCAGCCATATTGAAAATATTAATGGGAGTTGTTTGGCCTTTTCCTATATAGATTACCCAGACATAGACAGAGACCCAGCACGTAATATCCTAGTTTCTTATTGGTGTGTGACAAATTATATCCTACGTCCTTATTGGTGTGTGTCGAATTATATCCTACATCCTTATTGGTGCAAAAACACAGCTGAAGCGTTTGTGTGTTGCCAAGCAGTTGATGTTCCGTTACCAAGCAAACTTCCCATGATACACCAGAACATTCAGTACTGCTTGGCAGTGAGCTGTGTGTGTGTGTTAGTGTGTGTGTGAGGTGTGTGTGGGAAAGGAAAGAGTTAAAAACTTTGCTCTGAAATAGACACCATATGCACATGAACAACACATACCCAGATCTCCCAATTTGTGGGGTGGAGGAGAGAGAAAGAGAGAGACAAAGAGAGCAAGAGAGAGTGATAAAAAGAGAGAGGGAGAGGGAGAAAGAGAAAGAGAGAGAAAGAGAAAGAGGTGTCCTCTGTAACCCATGGCTTCTAATGCTAATTTTCACAGAAACTTGTGTATGTGTGTGTGAGAGAGTGTGTGTGTATGTGTGTGTGTGAGACAGTGTGTGTATGTGTGAGTGTGTGTGTGAGAGAGAGACATTGGAACTTGTGAAGGCAACTGGAGAGGTGAGAGTTTCAAGTTGAGAACTATCTCAGTGTAGTGCTAAGCGCTCACACACACATACACATACACTAATACACACACACACACACACACACACACACACACACACACACACACACACACACAGACACACACTAATACTATCTCAGTGTAGCCCTCATATACACTACCCCTCACACACACACACACACACACACACACACACACACACACACACACACACACACACACACACACACAGACACACACTAATACTATCTCAGTGTAGCCCTCATATACACTACCCCTCACACACACACACACACACACACACACACACAGACACACACTAATACTATCTCAGTGTAGCCCTCATATACACTACCCCTCACACACACACACACACACACACACACACACACACACACACACACACAGACACACACTAATACTATCTCAGTGTAGCCCTCATATACACTACCCCTCACACACACACACACACACACACACACACACACACACACACACACACACTAATACTATCTCAGTGTAGCCCTCATATACACTACCCCTCACACACACACACACATTACCGATCATACACAATATCCCCTCATACACATAAACACACACTACTCACACACACACTACTCCTCAGGGCTAGTGTGTGTGTGTGAGGGGTACACTCTCACCTCGTTCTTCTCACATGTTTGCCATGGATGGATTGTTTTCCTCAGTGATAAATACATCCATACACAAATACATGAATGCATAAATACATAAAGGCATCTGCTAAATGAACTATATTGTAACTCACACTAATGTCTATTTACTCCAATAATCAATCACTCATATTGGTTTATGGTCACTGCGGTTTCCAATCATTTATATTGATCAATAAATCAATAATCAGCCCATTACTAGTCCATGCATACTGCCCTACTCTGGGCCACAGACACATACACACACACACACACACACTCATGTATACAAACACACACACACACACACACACACACACACACACACACACACACATACACACACACAAACACACACACATATACACACCCACACACATACACACACACACACACACACACACACACACACACAAACACACACACACACATTCACGTGTGTCTGTCAGAGAGCTCAAAATCAGTCAGCTCACACACACACTGAGAGCGGAGCATCAACCAACTCTTTCTCTCTCACACGCACACACACACACACACACACTGAGAGTACAGCATCAACCAGCTCTCTCTCTGACACACACACCCACACACACCTACACACATACACACACTGAGAGCGCTGCATCAATCAGCTTACACACACTGAGAGCCGAGTATCCACCTGCTCTCTCTCTCATACACATGCACACACTCGCACACAGCTCATACAGGCTCTTCAGAGTTGGCTCCTTGTCCAAGGGGCTGATGGGAAATACTCCACTAGGGACCAAGCAGCACTCATTATTATAACTGACCTCCTGCAAATGGTCGCCTAGTCGCCCCAAAGCGCAGACAGCACTCATTATAGTAACTGACCTCCTGCAAATGGTCGCCTAGTCGCCCCGAAGTGCAGACAGCACTCATTATTTTATCTGACCTCCTGCAAAATGGCTGCCTAGTCGCCCCAAAGGTCAGGCAGAGGTTTATTATAGTAACTGACCTTCTGCAAATGGCTGCCTAGTGGTCACCACCACTGAGGTGAATCAGGTGTCTTGCCTCATCACACCCACATACTGAGTAAAGAGTGGGATGATTAAAAATGACATCTCTCTGGGTACAGGACCAGAAGCTTGTGTGTGTGTGTGTGTGTGTGTGTGTGTGTGTGTGTGTGTGTGTGTGTGTGTGTGTGTGTTTCAGCATTATAAATGCCATTCCTTTGCTGCTACTGTAGTAGCGTTGGCAACATAGTTTATGTCAGTAATTGCTAATTAGCATGTAAATGAGACTTGCACCTCTTATTTAAGAATCTGCTTTTCCTCCTCTTCCTCAGTGCACCTCTTACCTAAAGGTCTCATTCCACGAGAAACCATTTAGTACTTGCTCTTTTTGAAATACGACAGCTCACTCCGAGTTGCATATGCATGCTGCACTTGAAAGTGTTCTCCTACCCCGATTGATTCTATTAGTCAATGAAAGTAAATAGGTGGAAAAACGAACGAATAAGGAAAAGGCAAACAAAGTGACGTAAGTTTCATAAGTA
>CM050211.1:31858649-31943649 GCA_027475355.1 Coilia nasus
GAGAGAGAGAGAGAGAGAGAGAGAGAGAGAGGAGACCCTGGGGCTTCTCAGGCTGCCAGGCTTCGGTTTGTGAGCAGCAAACAGCCTCTAATTAGATTCATCGCTCACACACACACACACACACACACATGCACACACACAATACTGCCAGCACAGATACACACACATGCATGCATGTTAGGGTGCATCATTTGCCCCAATGTCAGAAATTCAACTTGTACCTAATTTTAAAATGTGACAATACCAATTAAAACAAAATCTGAGGAATATTAGCTCTATTGAATAATATCTACTGGGTCCACCAAGCCTCTTAAGTTAGGTCCCTGGCTCTGTCAGAAAAATCAGTTTTTGTCAAATAACTTTAAAAATAATGCATTTAGAGCTATACTGTCAATGAAAGTTGAATATAAATTTCACTATTGCGCAGTCTTATATTACCAGTCTTATATCTGTATCTTTATAACTTTCCAAGATATGACAATTTTGTCAAGATTTTTAGTATTTTTTAATTATCCAATAGCCACCACCAGGTCAACCTAAGCTGGCTGGCTGGAGTGATATCCACAAAGGCCAAAGATGAGATGAGAGACATAGAGTGTGTACTAGAAAACTTTGTCACATTTATGGCACTCCTTCACTCAGCTTGGTGGATGAATGATCAGTGGCAGTTGATGCACCATGGAATGACCTGCAGTTCAAGAATTTACTTCAGTATTCCTGTTTGTCAGAAGTGATATGTAACAGTGTTGTGAATGTGTCAGCAATAAGGTACCACTAGAGCACAAGACATCCCGTTTTTGTCATTGTGATGACATGCACAGCACACAGTGCACACAACGAAATTCACCTCTGCATGTCATTTAACCCATCACAATTTAACCCATCACACGCATGAGCAGGGGGCAGCCATGACAACAGGTGATACCTCAGTGACCCCAGCATTTGAACCTGCCTGCAATCAAGATCATTTCAGACCTGAGATTCAAACCTGCAACTCTCTGATCCCAAGACCAACTCCCTAACCCCTAGACCAGCTGCCCACATGTACTGCTCCACAGTAACTCCACATGTGTGCCATGGATGGTCATTCACTCCCATTCACTCCCATTCACTCCCCCATCCACCTATCAGAATGTAGTCCAACTCCTTAGCCGCTAGCCCACGACTCTAGTTTGCTGGCTGTAAATTCATTATTTTTTATGTTTTTATAGAAAAACTGATTTGTCCACAGGCACTAAACTTGAGAGGCTTGGTGGACCCAGTAGACAGCAATAGAATTTCATGAAAATTCTCATGGAAGTTTACTTTGGGAAGTGTAAAAAAAATTATACTAGGTACAGATTGATTTTACAAATTTTTTCAAAAAGTTGGGCAAATGATGCACCCTAATGCATGTACTGTACATGCAGACACTACTGCCAGTACATAGACACACACACACACACACACACACTACTTTTATCACAGACACATGCACACACACACACCCTACAGTGCCTGTGCATGCATGTCTTAGTAGATGTTGAACTCTGCGTTGGATCATTGGCCTACTAAAGCAACATCATCACCATAACGGCTTCTTTTGGTTCTGAAGCTACAGAGACAACAGGTTCTCGTCCAGCAATGCTGCTTTTAAACCACAACAAAAAAAGAGTGGAACAGTGCTCAGAAGAAGCCTAATGATCAACCTAACAAGCCAGAATAATTCCAAAACTATTGGGTGTGCTGGGTTTGTGTAAGCATAAACATCATGCTATGGGCTTGTGTGGCTAACAGAGCTAATAGAATCATCATGCTATGGAGCTGTGTGGTTAGCAAAGCTAATATAAACCTTGTCAAAGTTGGAGCTAGCATAGGTTCCACACAATACCAGCAGATTCTTGATGATGATGTTGGAGACTCACACAAGTAAAGGTTGTTTCAGCAGTGTTGGAGACTCACGGAGATGAAGGTTATAAAGGTCTTGGTTGTTTCAGATGAGCAAAGCAGAGATCACAGGGGGTTCTGGAACGTAACTTCCATGATAGAAGTTCTTCTATCTTCTATGAGAACTTCTAAAAAAAAAAAAAAAAAACAACAACAAAAAAAACACTAGCCACAGTGCTCTGCCCCACTAGCCACAGTGCTCTGCTAAAAGCCATGCCCTGTCTAGCATGTTTGTTGTTTAGGTCACCTGTAACTGTGACCTGACTTGCTTACAACTGTGTTGTACTGTAGGTACATATGTGTACAAGAGTGTGTACGTGTGCATGTGTAGTTGTGTGTGTGAGTGTGTGAGAGAATCTGTGTAGTCCCTCAATAGTGTATGTAGGCACTATTATGTATCTGTCTTGTCCATACTGTGTTTTAACAGTTGGGTGTATCACCAAATGTTCCCGGTGAAACGTTTCACTCGTCTCAGTATGTACTGTGTATATGGTTGAAACGACAATGAGGAACACTGTAATATAGAGTATAACATAGAATATAATATGAAATATAATATGAAGTTTAATGAGAGATAAAGGAATAGTAGTAGTCTCTGCAAAAGGATTAATATGCAATGTTTCTGCTTCAAAAGCACATCTCAGGCAAAATTATACTATTTACATGCAGACACACACAGTGTGTCAGATATCTGTCTCTCAAACTCAAATTCAAATGTGATTTGTTGGTAAATATACAATATTACCCAAGCATTGAAAAACAACCAATAAAGGCCATTTCATTAATAATTAAATAAAAATGTAATTATGCGTTTTATACGTTTTCCTCTCTCTGTTACTGTCTTTCTGTCTCCCTCTCGCTCGCTCACACACACACACACACACACACACACACACAGAAAGATAGGCGGATGTCAGATAAATCCCATCTGTCTTTGTTCTGTTTGTCTGCCATGATAGAGAACCACTTTGCACAACAGCACAGTGTGTGTGTGTGTGTGTGTGTGTGTGTGTGTGTGTGTGTGTGTGTGTGTGTGTGTGTGTGTGTGACAGAGAGAGCCTCAGAGTGAAGGTGTGTGATCTGTGGGACACCTTTTGTTTCTGTGTCCTTTTGTCACTGTGTGATGTGAAATATCTGTGTGATGACACGAGATGTGTGTAAGGGTGTGTATGTGTGTGTGTGTGTGTGTGTGTGTGTGTGTGTACATGTATAGTTGTGAGAATGTGTGTAAGGCTGTGTGTATACGTGTATAGCTGTGAGAATGTGTGTGTGTGTGTGTGTGTGTGAGAGAGAGAGAAAGAATGACAGAGGTCATTAAATGAGGCTGTAATGACTCTGTAAGCTTGCATCACTCACATCAATATTTCACCAGGGCCACGCAAGAGGGTGTGTGTAGCAGCCAAGTGTGTGTGTTAGTGAGAGAGAGCCAAGTGTGTGTGTGTGTGTGTGTGTGTGTGTGTGTGTGGTGTGTGTGTGAGCCAAGTGTGTGTGTATGTGCGCTAAACCTCTAGCTTATTACAGCTGCCGTGTGTGTGTGTATGTGTTTGTGCGTGTGTGTGTGCATTTGTTTGCTAATCTCCTAGCCTGTTGCAGCTGCAGTTTGTGTGTGCATGTATGTGTGCGTGCGTGTGTGTATGTGTGTGTGTATGTATGTGTGTGTGTGTGTATATGTGTGTGTGTTATTGCAGTTGTGTAGTCGAGAGGGGAGTGTCCCAGGACTCTTCTACTCTCTCTCTCTTTCTCTCTCTCTCTCTCTCTCTCTCTCTCTCTCTCTCTCACACACACACACACACACACATGCTCGTAAGAGAAGAGAACAAAGTACCCACAGATGCATTACTGTACATCTTCCACAAACAAGTAAAAGTGTCAGTTCCAGAAGGCCTTCCAGTGTGTGTGTGTGTGTGTGTGTGTGTGTGTGTGTGTGTGTGTGTGTGTGTGTGTGTGTGTGTGTGTGTGTGTGTGGAAAATGGGAGAGGGGGGGAGAGGAAGAGAGAAAGATAGATAAAGAGTAATTTGCTGATACCACACTTCTCAGTTATACGTACATATCAAAGTGCGCATTCATTACAAAACACACGCACAGACACACACACACACACACACACACACACACACACACACGCATACACACACAGTGCGCAGTGTTAGGTAATGCGTAGGTGTCCATGGTGATGGCGGCTTGAGTAATTATTCTGTCCAAACATTTATTTGTGAACCCAGGCCTGCAACTCCTCTGAGGGTGTGTGTGTGTGTGTGTGTGTGTGTGTTATTCCTCAGAGAGTGTGTGTGGTGAGCAGCGCGTGTGTGTGTGTGTATGTGTGTGTGTGTGTGTTGTTCCTCAGAGAGAGTGTGTGTGTGCAGAGGGTATTGTTCCTTAGAGAGGGTGGGTACCAAGAGATGCTTGTGCAACTGTGTGTGGGGGGTTCGGTCCTCAGAGTGTGTGTGTGTATTGGGGATAACTCCTGAGAGAGAAAGACAGGGGGAGAGAGAGAGATGGAGAGAGAGAGAGAGAGGGAGAGAGGGGGGGAGGGGAGAGAAGAAGAGAGAGGGGGAGGGGGAGAGAGAGAGAGTGAGAGACAGAAATTGAGAAAATGAGAGGCAGAAATGTTCCTCCGTGTGTGTGTGGGTGGGTGTGTGTGTGTATTTGTAATAGGGTATGGCCCCTTTGAGAGTATCTGTGTTTGTGTATATCTATGTGTGTAGCTGTGTGTGTGTGTGTGTGTGTGTGTGTGTGTGTGTGTGTGTGTGTGTGTGTGTGTGTGTGTGTGTGTGTGTGCTTGTGTGTGTGTATGTGGTTGTGTATGTGTGTGGCAGGGAACTGCCCATTTAAAACAGATATATAGAGAGAGACTGTATGTGTGTGTGTGTGTGGTAGACGAATTTGCAGTCAGGTTGTTGCTCTACCCTCACCTATCTGTACACACACACACACACACACACACACACAGACCCCGTCAGCTATCTGTACACATCTCTAATAACATAACATATTAACACTCTCTCTCACACACACATGCACACACACACACATACACATACCCACACATGTCTCTAATAATTATTAACCCAAAGATCAGCAGCTTGCCATCCCTGCTACACACACACACACACGCACACACACACACACACACACACACACACACACATGCACACACACACGTCTCTAATAATCATGAACCCAAAGATCAGCAGCTTGTGTTGGAGGATAGAAAAAGATGAGCTCTGATCTGTTTCTCTCCTTCTGCCCCCCCTTCCCCCACTCTCTCTTTCTCTCTCTCCCCCACTCTCTCTCTCTCTCTCTGCCCCTCCCTCTCTCTTCCTGACTCGTCTCCTCTCCATCTCTTGCTCTTTTTCCCTCTCTGTCTTTTTCTCTCTCTCTCGCTCTGTCTTTTTCCCTCTCTCTCTCTCTGTCTTTTTCTCTCTCTCTCTCTCCCTCTCTCTCTCTTTCTACCATCCTCTTTCTCCCTACTTTTCTCTTTCTCTCCTTCTCTAATTTTTGTCTCTCTCTCCTCAACCCCCTCTCTCTCCCTCTATACCTTTCTCTCTATCTCTTTCCCTCTCCTCTGCCCCCTTTCTTTCTCTCTCTCTCCCTCTCCCTCTCTCTCCCTCTCTTTCTTTCTCTCTTTCTCCCTCTCGCTCTCCCCCTCTCTCTCCTTTTCTCCCCCCCCCTCTCTCTGTCTACACAGTGAAATGGATGCACTCCTGTGTCTTTCATGCTGAATGAGAATATAATTACATTTCTCTCATTTGCAAGTCTAATAGACATATGCTTTGCTTTCCATGTTGTGTGTGTGTGTGTGTGTGTGAGTGTATGCGTTTCCAGATTCCACATTGCCAGACACGGGGTGGCGTGTGCAAACGACACAGCAATCGACCTCGGGTCAGCAATGTGAAAGGAAAACGTGTTTTGGACCCGTGTTGTCTGAAGCCGGGTTCAGGAGGCGTAGCCTAGTGGCACTGTAACATTATGCCACGCGTATTGCTGGGCGTGTACAGTGACGTGTAATGATAAATACACCTGTCAAACCAATGATGACAGGACACACTGAGGAGTTGTTGCTGGCGCTTTGTACAAACATTGAAGTTCAAATGAACTGCATGTACATGCCACTGTACTGCACATGGATAATTACGTGGGATTGTGATGCAAAAAACACAAAGACATTATAATGTAGAATTATCGTAGCTATTTGTAGGCATACACTGTAACACCAACATTTTCACATTTGGTGAGTTATACATGATTTATGTGAAATTAACAGCACACTTTGAAAGATAGTTTGCATCTATATTCTTTTAAACCTTGTATGATGCTATACCATACCCCACAATGGTGTGTTAACATCAAACCCGGCCTGGCAAAAAGTTAAGGGTCCAAGGTGGGTCGATTGCTGTGCCATTTGGACACACCACCCTGTGTCGGTCAATGTGAAAGTTACAGGCTATCTGATAATTGTGTGGGTGCGTGTGTGTGTGTGTGTGTGTGTGTCTGTGTTTGTGTATGTGTGTGCCTAATGCTCAGAGGATACACACACACACGCACACACACACACAAACATACACGCACACACACACACACAAACATACACTAACCCACACCCAACCCACACTAACCCTCATGTTGTCCACTAGGCCTAATGTGCGATGTTAGGGTCACTGCATGTCTGAGGTCAGATGTTAGTGGAAAAGACTGCAGACCGACCTGCTGGGCTCCTTCTATTGGGGGCCATAATCCAGACCGTGTTCCTGTGTGTGTGTGTGTGTGTGTGTGTGTGTACACGCCATCCCTGTGTGTGTGTGTGTGGGCTGGTGCTCACCATCCCTGTGTGTGTGTGTGCATGACATCCCTTTGTGGTTTGCTGGCTGTACAGTGGCCGATAGGAAGTCTACAGAGGGTCCACAGAGGATCACCAGAACTGTAGAGAAGGTGATGGGTTGTCCGATCTCCTCCCTGCATGCCATCACCAACTCTAGGTGTCTCACCAAAGCCAGGGCAATCATAAAAGACCACTGTGTGTGTGTGTGAGTGTGTGAGTGGGCAATCATAAAAGAGCACCTTCATCCTCATCATCACCTCTTCGACATGCTGCCCTCTGGGAGGATGTTTCCATCCATCAAGCGCCTAACAGACTAAAGAACAGCTGCTTCCCATGTGCAGTCAGAACTCTAAGCACACTGGAGCAGTAATACTGCTCTTCAACTAGTCATGCTGTCACTTCACTGCTGCTGCTGATTGTGTTCAATATGGGTTTGACCCGCTACCTCTCACTGTGCAACACCTACAGCATAATGTGCAATATCTACCTCATAGTGGTATTATTATACACTGCCTCTGTACACAGCCCATGTTTGCTTTTACTATGTATTATTTATTATGCCCTTGCGTATACTTCCTTCTTCCTTTGTTTCTACAACGCTTCTTCACTTCACACTTTGACACTTGTATCTTGCACCTTTGTGGCCTTGCCGTCTAGTTTTGTTGTAAAGGCAACTGTTCAATGACAGTGAAAGTTTTAAGGTCTTGAAGTGTAGTGACATGTGAATGGGGCCATGTGTGTAAGGTCAAATTCAACAGTCCTGATGAATGTGTATTGGACCATGTGTCTGAGATGTAATGGTACTGTTTGACTGGTATTCTGCCATGTGTGTGAGGTCAAATGTCAGTGTGAGATGGGAATACGGCCATGTTTGTGAGGTCACGTTTGTGAGGTCAAAATTGCTAATCTTGGGTGTGCGTGAGGTTAAAAGGCCAAACCGCACACTTAGCAGACATATCCTAGCCATTGCATACTGTGCAGAGTGTACATTACTGGACTGGGATGATGACACACACACACACACAAACATACATATAAACAGACACACACACACACACACACACACACACACACACACACACACACACAAACAGTGCAAATGTCTGGACTGGGAGGATAACACACACACACACACACACCCATACACAGTGTAAATGTCTGGACTGGGAGGATAACACACACACACACACACACACAGTGTAAATGTCTGGACTGGGAGGGTAACACGCACACTCACACACACACACACTCACACACACGCACAAACAGTGCAAATGTCTGGACCGGGAGGATAACACACACACACACACACAGTGTAAATGTCTGGACTGGGAGGGTAACATGCACACTCACACACACACACACACACACACACACACACACACACACTGGAAATGTCTGGACTGGGAGGATAACACACACATGCATATTCATGACACTCCAACGATCTTATTATCCAGCTCACACACAACTGCAGCAGGTGGATTTTTACATCTGCATTGTGTGTGCGTGTGTGTGTGTCAGTAATATCAGCATTGTGTTACATCTGGAATACACGCACACACACACACACACATACACACACACAAACACACAGGCGAACACACGCACACACACAGGTGGCTGATGCTGCTGTGAGCGCAGTGTGTTGTGTGCCCATAGGTACGCTGGGCTGAGAGGTCCAGTCCTGTTAGAAGGAAACTGCTTATCAGATATGCAGCACTCTAAATAGTGCTCTGTGGACAGGATCGAGTGTGTGTATGTATGTGTGTGTATGTATGAGTGTGTGTGTCTGTCCACTGATATCTCCTTCAGTGTGCTGCTGTGTTCTGTGTGTGTTGATTCTTATGTGTGTGTGTGCGTGTGTGTGTGTCCACAGATATCTCCTTCAGTGTGCTGCTGCTGGTCTTCTGTATGTGTTGATTCTTACGTGTGTGTGTGTGTGTGTGTCCACAGATATCTCCTTCAGTGTGCTGCTGCTGGTCTTCTGTGTTGATTCTTACGTGTGTGTGTGTGTGTGTGTGTGTATGTCCACAGATATCTCCTTCAGTGTGCTGATGCCTGTGTTCCGTGTGTATTGATTCTAACGTACGTGCGTGTGTGTGTGTGTCCACAGATATCTCCTTCAGTGTGCTGCTGCTGGTCCTCTGTGTGTGTTGATTCTTACGTGTGTGTGTGTGTGTGTGTGTGTGTGTGTCCACAGATATCTCCTTCAGCGTGCTGCTGCTGGTCTTCTGTGTGTGTTGATTCTTACGTGTGTGTGAGTGTGTGTGTGTGTGTGTGTGTCCACAGATATCTCCTTCAGCGTGCTGCTGCTGGTCTTCTGTGTGTGTTGATTCTTACGTGTGTGTGTGTGTGTGTGTGTGTGTGTCCACAGATATCTCCTTCAGCGTGCTGCTGCTGGTCTTCTGTGTGTGTGCTGTGGCGCTGCTGGGTGTGATCACCTTCGCCTCGTGGAAGCTGTGCTGGTTGCCGTGGCGACGCCGTCTCTTCTCCTCCAGTGTTAGCGCCCTCGCTCTGCCCGCCCCCCACAGGGAAGGCCCCGCCCCCAGCCACACACCCACCCTTCTCCCCGCCCCCCGGCCCCTCCGCCCCTACAGCATGGCGGCAGAGAAGGTGAAGGATTCTGGGAGCTTCCTGGAGGCGGCGGTGAAGATTAGCCACACCTCCCCCGACATCCCCGCCGAGGTGCAGCTCTCCATGAAGGAACACCTCCTGCGGCGAACCCGCATCTCCCGCCAGACCACAGAGCCCGCCTCCTCCAACAGGTAAACATGTCTAACTCCGCCTCCTCCAACAGGTAAACGTGTGTAGCCCTGCCTCCTCCAACAGGTAAACGTGTGTAGCCCTGCCTCCTCCAACAGGTAAACATGTGTAACCCCACCCCCTCCAACTGCTAAACATGTCTAACTCTGCCTCCTCTAACAGCTAAACATGTCTAACCCCGCCCCCTCCAACAGCTAAACATGTCTAACCTCATGTTAGACACAGTCATGTGAGTTGATGTTTAGTAGCTTTGATGTAATGTAATGCGATGTAATGTAATGCGATGTAATGTGATGTGATGTTTTGTGTTGTAATGCATATTTTCCCCTCCAGTGTTTTTTATATCCAAATGAAAGAGGACATTCTGTCATGATCCTCAAAAGAGGACATTCTGTCATGATCCTCAAAAGAGGACATTCTGTCCGGCATGATATTACATAAAAAGCTTTTTTTGTTATGCTTTAAAGGAGGACATTCTCTTATGAGGCAAAGAGGACATTCTGTCAGGATATTACGTAAAGAACTTATTTTTTATGCTTTGGAAGAGGACATTTTGTCAGGATATTAGATAGCATGTTTTATTATGTTTTTAAAGAGCACATTCTGTATTGATATTAAATAGCATAGCATGTTACGTTATAAAAGAGGACATTCTGTCGTGATCCAAAGAGGACATTTTGTCTCGAGCTGTTGTTGACTCTGGTCGGAGGTGGACTGGGTCTTTGCCTCTAAAATCCACTTACATCAACAAAATCACATTTAGCCATCTCATCTAAGCCAGCAGGAGAGAGGGAGGCAGGAAATGAACCACTGGCAGACTGATAGTGAGAGACAGAGAGAGAGAAAAAGGGAGCAATGATAGAGTGAAAGAGAGACAGGCAGAAAATAAAACAGAGAGAGAGAGAGAGATGAGACAGTATGAGGAAAGGGAGAGAGAGAGAGAGAGAGAGGGAGAGAGAGAGAGAGGGAGGGAGAAAGATAGAGAGATGATGATGAGACAATATGAGGAAAGGCAGGGAGAGAGATTTTTTGAGATTTTAAACTGTTCTTTATTAATTTACAAAAAGACTTATACAATTAAACCAAGGCATTTACAAATGACTTAAACTTTGGCACAAGGGGAAAATATGTTTATGAATTATAAATAAATAAATAAATAACTAGAAGCATTTACAAAAGATAACTAAAGTGCAATTCATCATTGATGACAGAGCATACTGTTTGTTTACAACACCACATTGCTTTAAAGGATTCAAGATCTTGCATAAGTTTATAAAACCGGAAATCAAGCAAGAGCCCTGCTTTATCCAGAGAAGGAACCAAGGCTGATGCATCATTTCCAGGCTGCCCCTCGATTTCGTTTGTCCTACTAACATAAAAGCCATTTAGGCTTCACCCAGAATGAAGTTTAGCAATTTGCATACATTTTCTCTGCATTTTACATATTTAAAACCAAGAATAAAAGTCACTGTGGAGAACTCTTAATTGAAAACAGGCACTCCAAATAATATGCAGTGGCCTCAGTCTCATGCAGTGCAAATAAGCACGAAATACTGACTCTCTCCTCCAACAAAAAGGACAATCTTGGCCAACATTGGGATTTAAGACAGAAACAAAAGCATTAAC
Source organism: Coilia nasus (assembly GCA_027475355.1). Lineage (NCBI taxonomy): Eukaryota > Metazoa > Chordata > Actinopteri > Clupeiformes > Engraulidae > Coilia > Coilia nasus. The sequence continues at coordinate 31,869,788 of CM050211.1, forward strand.
AGCAACAGCCCCGTGAAGAATTCACCACTGCAAATCACCCACTCTTTTAGGCAATGGTGGTTTACAAAGTGCTCTGCATTCAAGTTTCACATTCAAACCTGATTTTAAAAACACTGCGCCAGGGCATATCAGTTCTGCTCGAAAAACACTTTTTATTTAACACCTTCACACGAGCACCCTAAAGCTGCTTCCCAGCAGTGTCACTCAGGATAATTGCGGTTGAGCCAGATGATGATGGATGATGTACTTCCATCCAGAACAGGTGAGAGTTTCAGCGCAGGAAATCATCAAACAAATCTGGACACGCCACTCCTGTGCAAGTACTTTTGACTCATCTGCAGTGCAAGTAGTGCGCCACTTTTTGAGGACCTTTGAGTCAGAGAACCTCTCCATATTTATAAAATCTCACCCCACCTGGTCGACTACATCCTTTACATTTAGAATGTTTGAATCAAGGAGGAGGCCAGGAGTCTTTCACAAACTGCAACCTAAAAGCTGAGTTCTACTCTTAAAATGTATGAGACTATGCCCCCCCCTCCTCATCTTTAAGCAAAAACAAAACCCATATTCAATGGCAATTACCCCAAAAACATTGCCTACAACAGATTGCTGTTTGTTTAAATGGTCTGGTGGAGGATTGACACAATCTAGATTCTAGACGTTTCCAAACACAAAAGCACTGCACTGTTCATCTGAGTGGAAGAAGCAGTTTTACCACGTCCAGATATCTCACCTGCAGCTAGACTGCCATCTTGGACAGAGGCACTAGATACTATGTTAATGCATACTGCTGTGTTAAAGACTCAAACCTCTCTCTACCTGAGGCTGCCATGCTCCCAGCACAGGAAAGGAACCTTTATAAATCCATAAGAAAATACTCAACACTCCAAAAACCTAAACTATGCAAATGCACATCACACCTACAGTAAAGCGTACACATTGCTAAGAAAAAACAGATAGAAGGAAAATGGAGACATGAAAGTAGAGGATCAGAGATGAGAAAGGAGATATGAGAGTAGAGGATCAGAGATGAGAAAGGAGAGAATGAGAGTAGAGGATCAGAGATGAGAAAGGAGATATGAGAGTAGAGGATCAGAGATGAGAAAGGAGATATGAGAGTAGAGGATCAGAGATGCACAGTGGCCCCGCTCAGGCTCCGCCGTTAGTGAGAGAGACAGTATGAGGAAACACACAAACACACATCCTGTCTGAGAGAGATGGAGACTTCCTGTCTGTGTTCTGTTGAAGTAGCAGAAACACACACTCCTGCTCTGGGAAGCACAAGTCTAAACCGCACCCTCCAATCTTCAAACCCCACCCTCCCCCTCCAAACCGCACCCTCCCTCCAAACTTCACCCTCACCCTACAAACCCCTCTCTCCAGTCTCCAAAGTCCACCCTCTGCTTCCAAACCACACCCTCCAGTTTTCAAACCCAACCTACCTCCAATCTCCAACCACGCCAAGTTCCACCTTCCCCCCCAAAACCCTCCTTCAGTGTCCAAATCCCATCCTCCAATCTCCAAACTCCGCCCTTCAGAGCACACGTCTGTATCTCTGTAATCGGGAGTCTGCGTGTGTGCGTTGTGCTGATCTCCAACGTTGGTGCACACACCACAAGGTAACGCCTCAGATGATATGGTGACGTCACCAACTACGTATTGTCTGGTGTGCACTAGAAGGGGACATTATGCAATTCACCCATGTGAAACTTATTGTTGACAATAAATGTCTGAACAAGTTGCGACGAGGCTGAGATTGCCATTAATGGCGTCTCAAAGTAACTCACACCTGACAACTTGTTCTCGCAGACGAGCTGCTGAATGACCTTCGAGGCACGGCCATCACCTGTGACTTCCAAGCCGACCTTTCACTATTGTTCCCTGCTAAGCCCTAAGCTGCCCCCCGCCCGTACACACACACACACACACACACACCCCCACACATACACACACACCCTTGTCCACACACACACACACACACACACACACACACACACACACACACACACACACCACACAATGGGGTGGGAGTGTCTCCTAATTGCGTTAAAGGCCAAATCTCATAAGTGCCCAGTGCGATCAGTGCTGCAGGAGGCTGATTTAGTGGCCGCTGCAGCTGACAGCATCCTTCCCCAGAACACAAGGCCAAGGACGGGGTTACCCACGGCAACAAGCCATGACCTGATCAATACTCTGCAACTACACACCTTTCTGCACTCAAGCTGTGTGTGTGTGTGTGTGTGTGTCTGTCGGTGTGCACATACTTGTGTGTGTGTGTGTCTATGTGTACACATGCACAGTCTCACAATCAACAGTTTCACTGCATGTCCTACTACCCAGTATGTCTATGCATGTGACAAATAAAACTCCTTGTATCCTTGTATCCTTGTATCCTTGTCTGTGTGTGTGTGTGTGTGTCTGGTGTGTGTGTGTGTGTGTGTGTGTGTGTGTGTGTGTGTGTGTGTGTGTGTGTGTGTGTGTGTGTGTGTGTGTGAGAGAGAGAGAGAGAGATTCTGCAAATCTTCCTGATTGCCATTCTGTGACATCAGATTCTGTGACTGTTTTGGTTCTGTATGACTGTGCTGACAACTCCCAGTCTAACTGTGTGTGTGTGTGTGTGTATATATCTGTGTGTGTGTGTAGGTACAGCTTGTTCAAGAAGCTCCTCCCGCTCTAACTGTGTGTGTGTGTGTGTGTATGTTTATATGTGTGTGTGTGTGTATGTTTGTGTGTGTGTGTGTGTGTGTGTGTGTGTAGACACAGCTCGTTTAAGAAGCACCTCCCTCGTCAGATGCACCACGTGGGCAGCCTGGACGGGGGCGGGGACTTCCTGGAGGCGGACGAGAGCCGCGCAGGTCTGGGCCGCATCCGGCCCGAGCTGTACCGGAGCGGCGTGGAGGGGGGCGCGGACTCAGCGCAGAACGGTGGCGGTGGTGGGGGAGCGGGGGGTGGGCGCACCTGCGGCAAGATCAACTTCTCGCTGCGCTACGACTACGAGGGCGAGCAGCTGTGCGTGCGCATCGTGCAGGCGCTGGACCTGCCGGCGAAGGACCTGTGCGGCAGCTCGGACCCCTACGTCAAGATCTACCTGCTGCCCGACCGCAAGCGCAAGTTCCAGACGCGCGTGCACCGCAAGACGCTCAACCCCACCTTCGAGGAGAGCTTCCTGTTCCCCCTCCCCTATGAGGAGCTCGCTGCCTGCAAGCTGCACCTCAGCGTCTTCGACTTCGACCGCTTCTCCCGCCACGACATGATTGGAGAGGTCATCATGGACAACCTCTTCGAGGAGTCCGACCTCTCCAGAGACACGTCCATCTGGAGGGACATCCAGTATGCCACCAGCGTAAGACACACTGCTACACACACACCAACACACACACACTCAGAGAGGTCATCCTGGACAACCTCTTCATGGAGTCTGACCTCTCCAGAGACATATCCATCTGGAAGGACACACTCTTCTTACACACTCTTACATACATACACACACACACACACATCCATCTGGTGGGACATTTAGTACACCACTAGTGTAAGACACACTCTTCTTACACACTCTTACATACATACACACACACACACACATCCATCTGGTGGGACATTCAGTACACCACTAGTGTAAGACTGTAAGACACACTCCTCTTACACACTCTTACATACATACACACACACACACATCCATCTGGTGGGACATTTAGTACACCACTAGTGCAAGACACACTCTTCTTACACGCAAACACACACACACACACACACACACACACACACACTCGAACCTTGTGTGAGACAATTCTCTCTGGAGGGTCATCCAGTACACCACCAGTGTAAGACACACTCTTAAACACACACACACACACACACACACACACACACACACACACACACACACACACACACACACACACACACACACACATCTGTGGCTGCCTCTAGGTGTGTGCAAAAGAGGTGACGGTATACCTCTTCTCATGTGTGACACTAGCTCTGGCAGAAGCCACGAGTCGCGAGTAGCCAACTTACCTGGGCGTGTGTGTGGGTCTGGGCGTGTGTGTGGGCCTGGGCGTGTGTGTGGGCCTGGGCGTGTGTGTGGGTCTGGGCGTGTGTGTGGGCCTGGGCGTGTGTGTGGGCCTGGGCGTGTGTGTGGGTCTGGGCGTGTGTGTGGGCCTGGGCGTGTGTGTGGGCCTGGGCGTGTGTGGGGGCCTGGGCGTGTGTGTGGGCCTGGGCGTGTGTGTGGGCCAGTTGGTCGTTGAGTCCCCCAGACTGAGTAGTAGGGCCAGTGCAAGCCCCAGTAGTTAATGTTCGATGAGGAATGGTAAACGCACAAAAAAGTTAGAAATCCAAAACGTAACGAGTAATAAGTGATTCAGGGGAAGAGGGAAACCATACGCGCGCTGCTCTCGTGTTCACTGTCGGTCACTGATGATGTTGACAGTCCATACAGCCTTTTAAACTCACCAGGCCACTCAGCAACACCTGGCAAAGCTAACATCAGCGCCCCCCAGTGGCTCCCACCTGGCAGTCACTTACTGACCCTGACCATTCCCTAACAATACGTCAGACAGCTATGATCCTATGCAGGTCTGGCCTTGATGGGGCTCTAATGTGGCCCTGATGTAGAACGGATGTAGCGCTGATGTAGCCCTGGTATGGCCCTGATGTGGCTCTGATGTAGAACTGATGTACCCCTGATATGGCCCTGATGTGGGCCTTATGTGGGTTTGCTCCATTGGACTTCTCTGTGTGTCACCCAAAGGGAGATCATTAATCACTTTAATGCACCCATAAGGACTACATGACTCACTCACACACACACACACACACACACACACACACACACACACACACACACACACACACACACACACACACACGTTGTGTCTGCATGAATAACATAGGCTTTAAGATGTGTGCGATAAATGCACACACACAAACACACCTCTCTTTCTCTTCCCCCCATCTGCATGAGTAATATGGACTTTAACATGTCTCTGTGATAAACACACACTCATACGCGCACACACACTCTCTCTGTCTCTCTCTCTCTCACACACACACTGAAGGTCTTCATGTATATATAGCAAGGCTTATATGAGCTCATCTGCTTACATGCTGTGTTAGCTTTCACTGGTTTACCTGTATGACTGATTGATGTGTGTGTGTGTGTGTGTGTGTGTGTGTTCACTAGTTCGCCCGTATGACTGCTTGATTTTAAAGTGCACGTGTTTGTTTATTGTGTATGTGTGTATATGTATGTGTGTGTGTGTGTGTGTGCACCCTGTATATAGAGTACAGCCACTAATGGAGTAGTAAGGGGAGGGGGAGGGTGTGTGTGTGTGTGTGTGTGTGTGTGTTTGTGTATGTATGTGTGCGTGTTTGTATTTGTGTGTGTGTGTTTTTGTGTGTGTGTGTGTGTGCGCGTGTGTGTGTTTGTGTGTGTGTGTGCGTGCGTGTGTGTGCATGTGCGTGTGTTGTAAGAGAGAGTGGACATGTAGGTGTGTGTGAGAGTGGATATGTAGGTGAGTGTGTGTGTTGACTCTGGCGTGGTTCTGACCCAACTAGAGACCTGTGGTGGTGGTGGTGGTGGTGTGTGTGTGTGTGTGTGTGTGTGTGTGTGTGTGTGTGTGTGTGTGTGTGTTGAGTCTGGCATGAGCTGTGGTTCTGACCCGACCCACTCCCACTGGCATACGCGGGCAAACTCTGACATCAGCAGAACTGCTGGTCGATACCACAGCACCACCGCGGCGCCAAGGGCAATTCACACACACACACACACACACACACACTGACACACACACATACACACACACACACACACACACACACACACAATCACCAAGGGCAGTAATCTCTCTCTCACACACATACACATAATCACAAAGGACAGCACTTACAAACACACATACACACACACACACACGCTCACAAACACACACACACACACGCACACACACATACACACACACTAAGGGCGGTACTCTCCTACACACAGACACACACGTACACACACACACACACACCAAGGGAGGCACTCACAGCACCAGAACTGGGCCAGCTACACCGAACCGCCCCCTCGCTCAGCATGGAGACGTACATGTACACACACACACACACACACACACACACACACACACACACACACACACACACAGAAATACCTATAGAGGTGGGACTGGCAGCAGGGTCAGGGCAGGGCACAACACACACACACACACACACACACACACACACACACACACACACACACACACACAGACACACACCAAGGGCCAGAGAGGGATACCTGTAGAGATGGCACCGCGAACGGGGACAGGGAAGGGCACAACACACACACACACACACACACACACACACACACACACACACACACACACACACACACACACACACAGTCACACATACACACTCACACATACACACTCACAGTCACAATACAAGGTTCACATCTTTGTGTGTGTGAGTCCCATATATGTTTGTGTGATGTGTGCGTGCGTTAGGGTTAGACCGATATGAGCCGATGGGGTGTTAGAGATGGAAGATATGTTTTTTTAGGGTCGATAGCGATATGAATGACTACCAAAGAAGAAGGCCGATACCCGATATGGAAAAGCAATCTGTCAGCAGTAAAAATAAAAACAGATGGATAGTCAGGGCTGAAGCAGCACATATTTAATTCAAAAGAATTTAATTATGCAAACTTCTCTTTATTTTTTACCCAAAGTGTGTGAAGCTTCCTGCAGCATTTGAGGAAATAAAGTCATAAAGTCAAACTGCATGTGTGGAAGGACTAAAAATAAGTTGGTTTTCATTATTAACATGTTTTAAATGTGATTGAGGAGATGGCCATCCACAATAACTCTCTACAACACTGCTAATGATGATTAGGCTCCTGTAAGTAGGCCTATGTCACCTGTAAGTAGGCCTCTGTCACCTGTAAGTAGGCCTCTGTCACCTGTAAGTAGGCCTCTGTCACGTGTAAGTACTTATGTCACCTGTTAGTAGGTCTATGTCACCTGTAAGTAGGCCTCTGTAACCTATAAGTAGGCCTCTGTCACCTGTAAGTAGACCTATGTCACCTGTTAGTAGGCCTATGTCACCTGTAAGTAGGCCTATGTCACCTGTAAGTAGGCCTCTGTCACCTGTAGCCTAATAGCACAGGTGACTATTCAAATTTGATTATTACCATAATAGGTTTATCTAATGCAAAACCATAGAAGCACGCATATCTGTCAACTTACATCACAAGTGTAAATCACGTGTATCATTTTAATCCAAGAACTGAGATTTATTTTCATGTAGATGACACAATGCGCTGTGTAGTTGTTAAGGGATCTGTCACAAAGAGGATGCTTTGCCAGCGTGTGTGTGTGAGTGTACGACAGAAGTAGAGTTAGAGAGGGGGGCATACATCATGACTATGTAGGCAAGTCTTGAATATTTTAACAGAAACAGTTTTTACATAAATAGTTTCTAGGCTATTTGAGCATGCAATGTGTGTTCATATGTAGGCTATAAGCTAAACATGTGTGTGGCTGAAAGTGACATTATTAGCCTACATTACTGCACGCCACGTTAACGATCACAAAGACAAGTTAGTAACCTACGCCACGTTAACAATCACAAAGGCACGTTAGCAGCCTACACTATGTTAACGATCACAAAGACAAGTTAGTAACCTACGCCACGTTAACAATCACAAAGGCACGTTAGTAGCCTACGCTATGTTAACGATCACAAAGACAAGTTAGTAACCTACGCCACGTTAACAATCACAAAGGCATGTTAGCAGCCTACGCCACATTAACTATCACAAAGACACAATAATATTCTACGCCACATGCACATAACAGCCAGCTCAGGACAAGATTTAGTGCAGCTTGGATTCATTTCAGCTGGTGGCCAATGTGTGCAATATACACTCTAACCCGTGTGTGTGTGTGTGTGTGTGTGTGTGTGTGTGTGTGTGTGTGTGTGTGTGTGTGTGTGTGTGTGTGTGCGTGTGTGTGTGTCATATGTCAGCATGCACTGAGTAGAGGGTGTGTGATGTGACGTGCGTAGAGGAAGTGGGGCGTGTCCCATATGGAAACCTTGGCACAAACACACACACACACACCAAGCATCTTTAACCAAATCGTAGAGCCTGAGTGATCCTGTATGCCACTAATAGTGTTAGCACAGTGTGTGTGTGTGTGTGTATGTGTGTGTATGTGTGCTTGATAGCCTGGGTAGTTGCAGTCTGTAGAGTGGTTGTGTGTGTGTGTGTGTGTTTGATAGCCTGGGTGGTTGCAGTCTGTAGAGTGGTGTGTGTGTGTGTGTGTGTGTGTGTGTGTGTGTGTGTGTGTGTGTGTGTGTGTGTGTGTGTGTGTGTGTGTGTGTGTGATAGCCTGGGTGGTTGCAGTCTGTAGAGTGGTGTGTGTATGTGTGTGTGTGTCCAGGATGTGGTGATTATTCTATCTAAAAGCATCTAAGCATCTAAAATATGCTTTTGACTGTTCATTTGTGTGATTCTATTTGGAATACCTGCATTTAACCCTGTTTTAAACCTCAAAATGTATTTTAAAAAAAACAGCCAACTTTGGTTAATCACAGCATTTGATACAAACAAGAAGAATTGAAAAGAGCTTGAAATAGGGTTTCAGGTGGTATCACAATCTCACAAAGGTGACATTTCACCATGTGTTTCCATGGTGTTCACCATTTTTCTACGCTCCATCTGATATAATAGCCTGTCCACTGCGTGTAAGAATTAGCCTACAGGATACATTTTATAGTTTTAATATTATGCTCCACTTTTGTTAGGTTACCGCATATGCAGAAAAGAATTTGCTGCGTTAGTGTGCTTGCTTATTTATTCATTTGTATGCTGTTGTCAAGTGAGCTTGGTAGTTGGCATTCGTTCTGACTGACAGCAATACGCCACATGATGTTTCTCATCATCACGACGCAAATCCAGAGTATGAGAGGGGTCAATAACCTAAACGTAACTTCATGCTTTGTTCTTGATTATGAATGATTATGAGCTGATGTTTTGAGCATGCATACACAAGGTTAACAAGGTGCTCTCCTGCTGCTCATTATGACAGCTAAGTTTACATTCACAACACAAAATCAAGTTCACATGTAGAAACACAAACAAATTTCCTTCAAGATTTTAAGTTTTAAGAGAGTTAGTACTTAATTGATGATAGGCCATTCATTGTAACATCCCTAGTATTTTCTGTTCAGTTTCCACCGCGGTTGTCTCCTTGTACCTCTTTTTCTGTCTCGGGACTGATCTCATGGGACTGATTGGGGTAGGATATGCAGCAAATACAAGGGTGGGTTACAGTGTCACTACAGAGCGCCGTCTACCATCGCAGAGTTTGCAAAGGAACGAACGCAGCCCAAACGTCTCGGCCCAGTGTGTGAGTTGGCAGCTCTGCACACACACACGTGTGATGCTTGTGTATGATTCATACTGTATGGGTCTGTGTAATAAGTGTGTGTTTACATTTCAGGAAAAACATGATGAGTTGGTATGTTCGCTGAGGAGAACTATTTTAGCCTGTTGCATTTCAAACTTCACTATTTTTGTTGAAAAGGCTCACAACAGTATTGATCAGGGCATGGGGGAAGCTTGAAAACATCACTATTTTTAATCCAATAAAAAGCTCAAAGTGCAGTACCTCCACACTTGGTAGTATAACAAGGGCTCTGACATTCAAAACGAGGCACTAAGAACTCTGTAAGTGCACAGGTCGTTTTTAAAAAAGACTGGTCAGCTCTGTGTGTGTGTGTGTGTGTGTGTGTGTGTGTGTGTGTATGTGTGTGTGTGTGTGTGTGTGTGTTTCAGTGGGTCATTGCTGTCTGCTATGGCCGATGGTTGGCTGGGAAGCAGTGTTGTTTTACACACACAGTATAAGTACTGCTCAATACAGCCACACACACACACACATGCACACACACAAACACACACACACACACACACACACACACACACACACACACACACACACACACACACACACACACACACACACACACACACAGTATACACAGTATTTGTTCAGCAGCTCAATACTCCCTCACAGCTCATAACACACACACACTCCCCAGGAGCCACACAGTCATTAGTGTGCATCACCACTGCTCCTGTGTGTGTGTGTGTGTGTGTGTGTGTGTGTGTGTGTGTGTGTGTGTGTGTGTGTGTGTGTGTGTGTGTGTGTGTGAGTGCATGTGTGTGCATGCGTGCACTGTACTGATAAGCCAGAGTATGCAGGCAGATGTGTGGGAACACACAGAGCTACCAGTGGACACTTAATCACCTCACTCACACACACACAGTCTAACCCACGAGGCCTCACAGACACACACTCTCGCTCTCTCTCTCACACACACACACACACACACACATTCTCTCTAAACCAGGAGGCCTCACACACATACACAGACACACACTCACACACACACACATACACACCGCACTCCCTTTCTCTAACCCAGGAGGCTTCACACACACCTACACAGACACACACACTCACACACACACTGTAACACACATACACATACACAGACACACGCACACACACATATATGCACTCTAACCCAGGAGGCTTCACTGACACACACACTGTAACCCATGAGGCCACACACACACACACACACACACACACAATGGCTCCGTTACAAATAGGTTAATTTTCTACCTTAGCCATTGCCTAATGCGTCAGTGAGTCATCAAGTGCCGTTCCAACAGATAGAAGTTAATTTCCTGTCTAGTGAGTCGCCCTGTGAGCTACTGTACCCCCCTAACGTTTTTAAAGGATCTTCGATGCATCCTCAATCCTACCTATTACCCAGAATTCTTTGCGCTAACCTTCAAATAGCTGTGAGAAGTAAATAAAGATGGCGGCAGTAGGTACAGTAGGTATTTGCATCGAAATATCTTTTGTCTGGCACCTTTTCACTTGGATTTTTTAAAATCCAAATGCAAACAAGCGCCCCTGGGGACCATGGGAGACACTAGTGGAGCTCTGAAACAGCGCCAAATAACCCTTATGACATTTAAACAGGGACAGATTAGACACAGGGCCTTTAAACAGATTAGACACAGATTAGACACTGGGCCTTTACACAGATTAGACACAGATTAGACACTGGGCCTTTACACAGATTAGACACAGGGCCTTTAAACAGATTAGACACAGGGCCTTTAAACATATTAGATACTGGGCCTTGAAACAGATTAGACACAGATTAGACACAGGACATTTAAACAGGGACAGATTATAGACACTGGGCATTTAAACAGACTACACACAGATTAGACACTGAGCATTAAAACAGATTAGATACAGACTGGACACTGGGCATTTAAACACATTAGACACAGATTAGACACTGGGCCTTTAAACAGATTAGACACAGATTGGACACTGGGCCATGATGGTAGATCAGTGAGAACCTAGACCTGCTGACATGCACTTTGTTTACAAATTTTGAAATGAAAAAAAAAAAAAAAAAAAAACACGCACACACACACACACACACACACACACACACACACACACACACACAATTGGAGCCAGGAAACCACTTCACCCAGCCTCTGTCTGGTGCAGCTGCAGAGTTGCTGAGTGTGTGTGTGTGTGTGTCTGTGAGTGTGTGTATGTGTGTGTCTGTGTGTTTGTGTGCGCGCATCTGACACATGTGGGACAGCTTGGAGAAAGTCTGCCCTGTGGAGCTGGCATAAGGCATGAAATATTATGCCATGCTGAGCTCTATGCCCTACATCTTTACACACACACACACACACACGCACACACACACACACTTACTTTCGCTGTCTTGCTCTCTCAAACACACACACATTAACCTGCTATACCGTAGCCCTTCATCTTTTCCTCTGTGTGTGTGTTTTGCAGGAGAGTGTGGATCTGGGTCAGATCATGTTCTCCCTGTGCTACCTGCCTACAGCAGGCAGACTCACCCTCACAGTCATCAAGTGCAGGAACCTAAAGGCCATGGACATCACCGGCTACTCAGGTATGACATCACAGGCTATGACATCACCGAATAGTCAGGTGTGACATCACAGACTATGACATCACCAGATACTCAGGTATGACATCAGAGACTATGACAGCACCAAATACACAGTTGTGACATCATCACTGCCTACTTGGGTATGACATCACAGTTTAATTGGGTATGGCATCATAGATTATGATATCTACTTGTATGACATTGCTGACTATGACATCACTGGATAGTCATACTATGGCATGACAGTATAAGTGGCTTGAGTATGATGTCACAGGGTTAGGTTGTCAGGGGGAGTAGTGGTCTCTCTGCTGAGAGGTCTCCTCTCCTGTCCTCTTCTCTCCTCTGCTCTTCTCTTCCTCTCATCTCTCCTCCTCCTCTCCTCTCCTCCTCCTCCCCTCCTCCTCAGACCCGTATGTGAAGGTGTCTCTGATCTGTGACGGGCGTCGTCTGAAGAAGAAGAAGACGAGCATCAAGAAGAACACGCTGAACCCCACCTACAACGAGGCCATCATCTTCGACATCCCGCCCGAGAACATGGACCAAGTCAGCCTGCACATCTCCGTCATGGACTACGACCTGTGAGTGTCACAGCATGCCTCCTGGCACATCTGGGGAGTCGGGGGTGGGTGGCACATGACAGACAGGCAGGGGCATAGTTGAGTCCTCTGGCTCCGTTTCAAAGCGCTCATCTCCCGATGTCACCACCCCTAATAACACGAGGTGGGACAGGAGCGATGTGACATTTCTCCAGGGAGGTGGGAGAGGAGTGAAGTGACAGATTTCTCCTCGTACACGAGGTGTGACAGCAAGAAGCGATGTGACAGGTTTCTCCAGGGAGGTGCCTCTTGTGAAGGGAAGGGAAAGTAAATATTCCTGTAAGCTTTACAGACTCATGGACACAGTCATTAGGCGCGACCAAAGCCAGTGCTGTAGCGGGTCTATGGATTGGTCAGTTATTGAGCACATTACAGCATGGAGGCTATTGATTGGCTGTGTGTATTGAGCTCTGTGGCCAGCTGAGATAATGAACCTTAAGATAGCACAGGGGCAGAGTCCAGAGCCATGGACAGCCAGACTCCGCCCCTGTGTTAACCAGGAAGTATTACGTCATTTATAAGAATCAGGAAGTATTATATCACATATGAGAACCAGGAACTATCATGTGACATCCATGTCAGTAAATCTTACATGAAGCCAGTGGGCCAGTAGGATGACCAGAAGGCTGGCTGGCTGGACATGACGCCAAATGAGATTGGATTAGATTTACCGGCAGAAAGCTGTGCAATCAGAAGACAGCTGGCATGATCTCACCCAAACATCACACAACTAAAACCAAGCAAACAGCAAACAACCACTCTTCACGCATCTAAAACCAAGCAAAACCAAGCAAACGGCTGCTCTTCAACTTGACAGCTGTATGCCAACAATCGTCTGACATCATGACTGAGCAGCCTGCTAGTGCCCTCCAGCCACCCAGCCACCAAGTGGGGACTTTCCCATTATGTGGTGACGTGGATAGTACTGGTAGAAGGTACTGTAGGTGACGTGGATAGTAATGGTGGCATTATGCACGTGGATAATGCATGTGGATAATAAAAAAAGAGAAAAATATGGGCCTAGTGAAGCACATTAATAGATGCTGCATTAAGCCAGTAGCTTGTACGGTCAGTTAACTTGTAAAGAATGAGTATTTGTGTGTCAGTATGTGTGTCAAAGAATGTAAATGTAAATCTGTGTTAGTGTCAGCATTTGTGTTAAAGAGTGCAAGATGTGTGTGTTTCCGTGTGTGAAAAAATGTGAAATGTGAGTGTAGGTGTGTTCTCTGAGGCAGAAGAGCACAGTATTGACTTTGGTCTGAATCTCTGCGGGAAAGAGAGATGAATGTCCTATTGATCAGGCCTGATCTTCTCTGGGGTAGCAGATACGTTATTGATCAGGCCTGATCTTCTCAGGGATAGCAGATGTGTTATTGATTGACACATGATTGTGTTTGCCCAGACGAGTGCCTTATTGATTGCGGTTTGATCGTCTGTGTTTTAACACCGGTGATCTACTCACGCCGGAGAGTGCGCTTCCAATGCCACTGATAGCCTGATGTTTGCATCTCTGTCCTGTAGGGGGCAGTGTTCTTATCGCCACTGATAGCCTGATGTTTGCATGTCTGTCCTCTAGGGGGCAGTGTTTTTATCGCCACTCATAGCCTGATGTTTGCATGTCTGTCCTCTAGGGGGCAGCGTTCTTATCGCCACTGACAGCCTGATGTTTGCAGGGGGCAGGTGTGTGTGAGTGTCCTGTAGGGGCGGTGTTGCTACTGCAGGTGTTTGTGTGTGTGTGTGTCCTACAGGAGGCAGTGTTGCTACTGCAGTTCTGTGTGTGTGTGACCTGTAGGGGTTAGAGTAATGATACTGCAGGTGTTTGTTTGTGTGTGTGTGTGTGTGTGTGTGTGTGTGTGTGTGTTCTACAGGGGGCAGTGTTGCTACTGCAGTTGTGTGTGTGTGTGTGTGTGTGTGTGTGTTCTGTAGGGGTTACAGTAATGCTACTGCAGGTGTGTGTGTGTGTGTGTGTGTTCTGTACGCCGTGACCCCTCTAGCCACCCAGCTGACCATGTGTGTGTGCCTGAGGGAGTGTAAGCCTGAGAGTTACCATGGCAATCACTCCACTAGTGCTGAAGTCCTCCTAACTCATGGAAACACCCAGAATTCTGCATCCTGCATGTTTCACCCAGTGTGTGTGTGTGTGTCGGTGTGTGTCCATACACTTATATGTATCTATGCTGTGTGTGTGTGTGTTTGTGTGTGTGTATGAGTGTGTGTTCACACACTTATATGTATCTATGCTGTGTGTGTGTGTGTGTGCTTGTGTGTATGTATGTGTGTGTGTCAGGGTTGGGCACAATGAGATCATCGGGGTGAACCGTGTGGGCAGTCATGCGGAGGGGCTGGGCCGTGACCACTGGAACGAGATGCTGGCGTATCCACGGAAACCCATCACCCACTGGCACTCCCTGCTGGAGGCCAAGAAGACTGAGAAAGAGGTAGCACCTCCTCCCTCTGCCCTTCTCTCTCTCACTCTCTGCCCCCTCTCTGTCCCCCTCTTTCTCTCTCTGTTTCCCCCTCTCTCTTTTTCTCTCTCCACCATCTGCCCTTCTCTCTCTCTCTATCCCTCTCTCTGTCCCCCTCTTTCTCTCTCTCTCCCTCACTCTCTGCCCCCTCTCTGTCCCCCTCTCTCTCTCTCTCTCTCTGTTTCCCCCTCTCTCTTTTTCTCTCTCCTCCATCTGCCCTTCTCTCTCTCTCTCTCTCTCTCTCTCTCTCTGCCCCCTCTCTATTCCCACTCTCTGACCCCCCCCCCCTGTTTTCCCCTCTCTTTTTCTCTCTCCTCCATCTGCCCTTCTCTCTCTCTATCCCCCTCTTTATCCTTCTTTCTTTGTCAGAATGAAGTAGAGCTACTCCTCCCTCTGCCTTTCTCTCTCTTTCTAAGCCTTCTGTCTTTCTCTCGATCAACTCTCGTTTTGTCTTTCGTGCCTTCTCTCTTTCTCTCTCTTTCTCTGTCCGGTTTTCTCTTTTACTTTTTACCCATTCTCTCTTTCTATCTATCCATTGTCTCTCTCTCTCCCCTTCTCTCTTTTTTTCTCTCTCATTTTCCCCTCTCATTCTCCTTCTCTCTTACTGTTTCTACCCCTTCTTCTCTCTTGCTCTCTATCCCCTTCTATTTTTGCTTCTCTTTCTCTATCCCCCTCTCTGTTCTGCTCTTTCGTTCCATCACCTCTCTTTTGTCTTTGTTTGCTTACAGCACTGTGCATGCAGCCATCTTCATCTCGTTACAGCCTTCCCTCCTCTGGCCTCTCTCACACACCCTCCACCCTCACACACACACACACACACACACACAATGTTGTCTCTCAGTGGAAGGTTCTAACACCCACACACACACTGTCTTGTCTCTCTCTCTCAGTGGAAGGCTCGCACCGCCAGCTTTGACAGCCAGGGCTCTTGCCCCTCCCCTCGCCTGCCCTCCAGCCCCTGAGGACCAATCCTGTGAGAGGCTACGCCCCCTGACGTGAGAGGACACACCCTTCTTGGAGCCCCTCCCCCTCCCCGTCGCTGCTGAGCTGCAGAGCAGGCGAGCTCCAGCTTGATTCGCCACAGAGAGCAGCAGTCCGTCCGTCCGCCTGCCTGCCTGTCTGCCTGTCTGTCTGTCCGCCCGTCTGTCTGTCTGCCCGCCAGCCGACCTGTCTGTCCACCTGCAGAGACACACCCTCAGATATGGCACCAGGGCTACGCCCATCACACACCCAACTCTCTCAACCACCCCGTGTGTGTGTGAGAGAGACAGAGACACACACGTGTGTACTGTTCTGACCCGAGTTCCTGCAGGAGCCTCTTCCCCATGCACAGCTGAAAGCACCGCCACATGCGTGCGTGCGTGTGTGTGTGTATGTGATATGCAGCGTGATGGTGATTTGTGTGTGTAAATTTGGGAAACTTTATGTTGTAATCTAAAGCTCTGCAGCAGCTTTCTGTTCTTGTGTTGTTGTGCCAAGTGTGTTTGCTGTGTCACCAAGCCATGACATTAGATATTTTAGTGTGAATAAGGAATAGGCTGTTTATTACAAAACAGTAGCAGACATTTCTTTTCATTTGAAATTTGTTACAGAATAAAAGAATAGCAGTTCCTTTTATTTAAAATGTGTAACCACAGTTTGCCTTCCTGAGGCCCAGTGTGTGGAGGAAAGCCGTCTCACTCTTTTGATCTCAAGCCTGAAGAACTCAAAATTTAAACACTTTTTGACCCACAGGTCAAAGTCCACTCATCTCTGGTTCTGTTCTGTACATCTCTGGGTCTGAATATCCCGGATTCCACAGGCCTACGGTTCTGTAGGTCTTTAGCTTAGCACATCTTGTCATCTGCAGCTGTGGCTGGTTCTACATGGAGATCTTAGTCCACCAGCCATCAGGAGATAGGTGCTAGCTGAGATGGATGCTAGCTGAGGTAAGTACTAGTTGAGCTGTGTATTAGTTGAAAGGGATACTAGTTGAGGTACACGCTAGTTGAGATAGATGTTAATTGAGGGAAGTACTAGCTGAGATGGATGCTAGTTGAGGTGGAGGCTAGTTGAGGTGGATGCTAATTGATGTTAATGCTAGTTGAGATGGATGGATGGTAGTTGCAATTGATGTTAGCTGGGTGTTAGCTGGAGGTAATGCTAGTTGAGGTGGATGCTAGTTGAAATGTTATCCAACTTATTGTCAGTGGTAAAAAAAAAAAAAAAAAACACCTATAATGTTTGTTTAGGCCCTGTACACCTGTAGCCGGGTATTTTTAAAAACGGATGTTTTTGTATGTGTTTTGGGTCTGTGTCCACACGTAGGCCCTATATGATGTTTTCATGGCAAGTTTCAATTTGCCAGAGCCGCTAGCAACTAGGCTGACCTCCAGAATCTGAGAAATAGCCAATCTGCTGCATCCACTTGACATTAAGTAATCTGTATTTCATGTTTGTTAATTCCCGACTACATCATTTCTTAATCTCCTGACGTTTCAGGTGGCAATCCACTTGTTAAAAGAACAAGATCACTCTTTAAGTTATCTGGTTCTTGAAGAGTTAAAGCAAACCATTTTATGGTTAAAGTTAACACTTACCGGTGTTTCAGAAAGTGAACAAGCTGCCAAATGCAACAGTTGTTTAAGTAGCTGTCAAAAATTATCTGTCTGTGTCCTCATAACAGCAAGGTTCAGACTGAGCAATGTCTTGGTAAACTGATACTGATGGCATTCAAGAGGAAGGGGTCAAGCCACTTCCGACAATAATAGTCAATAGTCATTAATAGCCTAAATCAGTTTATCCATCATTTACTGCAACTCAATAGCTGAATATTTACAGTTGGTTATAACCTGCTTATCCGACAGATTTAACAACTCACACATTTACCGAAGGTTAGTGATCATTTTGAATAGGTTAGTAGCACAGATCTGTTTCAATGTTCAGTTGAAATGAGGGGTATGTATGGTGGGATACACATGGAAAGCTGTGGAAAGATATTGTTTGTCTTGCCTGTTCCTTCCCCAGGCTTCTGATTGGCTGGCATGATATTACAGAGCAAAAAACAGTGTATATGTCCGGGTACGTGTGAACGAAAATCATTTTTGGAACGGTCTAATGTGTACAACGTTATTTTCAAAAATGGAGTAAAAATATCCATTTTAAAAATACCAGGCTATGTGTGTATAAGGCCTTAAATTGGTCAAACTTTTACAGTTTTTAAGAGTTTTATATATATATATTTACTGTATATCTATGTTTGTGTTTACATATACACGCAGAATCAGGTAAAAAATGTGTGTTAAAATAAAAACTGGAGCAGGTGAATGGACTGTTTTGGTAGAACCATAACATGACAGCACCTGATTAACCCATAACATGAGTCAGCACCTGATGAACCCATAACATGAGTTAGCACCTGATGAACCCATAACATGACTCTGCACTAATGAAGTCATCCTGACTTCAGATGTACACCGTTTCCTCACTATGACTCAGCATCAGACTCCAGAGTTACACCTTACCATGACTCGGCACCAATGACTCCAGACGTACGCCAGTTCCTTACCATGAGTCGGCACTAATGACTCCGGATGTACGTCAGTTCCTTACCATGACTCAGCACTAATGACTCCAGAGGTACAGCAGTTTCTCAGAGACTCGATAAAGAGAGAACTCCATGTGGTTTCACAACAGCAGAAATATTTCAGGAAGAAACCGTCTAAAAAAAGGGCAGAAAACCTCTCGAGTTTTGTGGAGTCATGCAGATATTCAGCTTGTCACTGCTTCGTGCAGGTGATGATTATTGGGCGGGACTAAAACACATCCTGCCTACATCATCAGGTTATGTTTAGCACAGTAAAGCATTGCGTGGGCATGCCTGAGCACTTTGAGCCGACACCCCCACAACCCTACAGCACAGAACGTACTGCCTATATATGAACCACTTTGACACCTAATTTGACTTTGTAGCATCATTCATACTCGCTCAATATTGACAAGGTGATTAGCCAGAACCATTTGTTTGGTATGAGGACAAAATTATTTAGATTTTACTGGGTCTTTAAAGCACGACTAAGTAGTTTTTTCAACCTTAAAATAATGTTTCCAAAATCTATTCAGTGGTTCATCAACTTGTTGAAAGGCACTTCTGAATTTGCTTTGCCACCTTCCAGGGGCCGTAACCTCACTAAGTAGGTTTGGAGAAGCAGGCCATCCCTCTGTAGTTCGAATGAGAGACAATTCTGCTTTCAACCTGTCGTGCAACTAAAGATGAAAACTACTTATTGTAGCCTTAAGATAAGTCAGCATCTGATGAACCCACAACCTGACTCAGCAGCTGATGACTCTTTAACATGAGTCAGCACCTGATGAATCTCTAACATGAGTAGGCAACTGATGAATCTCTAACATGACTTAGCCCCTGATGAATCTCTAACATGACGAAGCACTTGATGAATCTCTAACATGACACAGCATCTGATGGCTCTTTAACATGACTTAGACCCTGATGAATCTCTAACATGACTCAGCACCTGATGAATCTCTAACATGACTCAGCACCTGATGACTCTTTAACATGACTCAGCACCTGATGAATCTCTAACATGACTGAGCAGCTGAAAGTCTCCCCTTCGCTCTCGATCTCCTGACAGCTGCTAATGCATCCCAGAGTGAAGGGACAGCCCTCCCAGGCCCGTGTGTGAGTGTGTGTATGCGTGTGTAACACGCCTTCCCCAGGTCACCTCTCTGGAGCACCCATCCCATGGTGCACTGCTTCTTCTGGTCCCTCTGTAAACAGGAAACAGGCAGAGCTCAGTCCTGCCCATGATGCCATCTGAGCATGTGCTGAAGATGGCGTAGTGACACTACTCCACTAGCGAGTGTGCTAGCCAGTGTACATTATTTACTGTCATGCATACTTATATGTGTACTTTATGCTAATATATATTCTTTTCTTGTTTTTATTGTAGCTTTGGATATCCTGCTAAGTTAACTCTGTGCTCCAGTGTGTTTGTGTGTGTATGTGTGTATGCAGAGTGTAGAGAGTTGAAGCCTGAGCTGTTGGCAGCATCCTGAGTCTTGTTTCATAATAAAAGTCTTACTTTAGTCTTCTTCCTCTTTCCAGGCGATTGTGTTGACATTTACACTTTTCTATGAGGCGTTTGTACCTGTACATATAGTCCCTGTTTCAGAAGTCCCCTTCTACTGAAGTGTCAATCAAATAAAATTCATATTTCACACCTCATATCCCTGAGCCTCATTTCTCAACACAGACACACACACAAACCTTTGGTGGGGCATGGCAAGTGTGTGTGTGTGTGTTTGCGTGTGTGTATGTGTTTGTGTGGAGGGCAGCATAGATATTGGTGTGTGTGTGGGGAGAGGTGGTTAGTGGCTTATGTTGGCTTTCTTTGACGTGTGGGTGTGTGTGTGTGTGTGTGTGTTTAAATGTGTTTGCGTAAGTGTGTGTGTGTGAGTGTGCCACTGTGTGAAATCTTTGGCCATCTGAGAGCCATCTGCTCAGTGACAGCGGCTCCGTCTGCAGGGACACATTCTCACACATAGACACACGCACACACCACACTCATATACTCACATACACACACACACTCACACACACACACATACACACACACACACACACACATACACACATGCACATACAAACCAGCCCACACACACACACACATACACACACACACACACTCAAACTCACACACATACGGGTATGTCTGCAGGGATCCTGTGTTAAGGAGCAGAGCTCTTGGAAGAAGAAATTAAAATCACACATACGCACACACACTCATACACACACACACACACATATACACACACAGACACATATACATGCACACATACACACACCTCTCTCAGGAAAGTACACTCAGAGGGAGAGAAATTCTCACTGCGTTCTGATGTGTGTGTGTGTGTGTGTGTGTGTGTGTAACCCTCCCGTACAAGGAGGAAAGGAGTCTTTTCTTTGCTTTCAAAATACACACAGACGCACGCACGCACACCGTCTTCTTTGCTTGCAGAAAACACACACACACATTCTTCTTTGATTTCAGAAAGCACATACACACACCCTCTCCTTTGCTTTCAAAAACCCCACACACACTCTCTTCTTCTGTCTCAGCAGAGTAAACAGTCTAGTTAAGCACTGTCACACAATCCTCTCTGTTCTTGAAGAAAACACTGTGACACACTCTTCTCTGTTCTGGAAGAAAACACACCGTGGATGAAGGGTGCTCTTTGGCATGCACGTGTGTGTGTGTGTGAGCCTGGGTCTTTGGCAGAATGCATGTTTGGTACCTCGGAGACCCTGGTTGAAGGCCGGGTGGAGTGACAGCTTTCACCCTTCGCTACACACACGCACACACACACACACACACACACACACACACACACACACACACACACACACACACACACACACACACACACACACAGACAAAGCCATACTGACTGACTGCCTCTGTTCTGATCTGTTCTGCATCAACTATTTCTCTTTCCTTAACTGTGAAAACACACACACACACACTCACATGCCTCTGCTGCCTCAGATGGTCCCACACACGCACATAAGCCTGATGAGGCTGCTGGATGAACCCTCCTTCCTGTTTCCTGTTTCAGCGGTCTGCCTTCTGCAGCTCTGTTTGATCCTCACAGGCTCCCGTAGCTTCCAAAAGCAGCTCTGTTTTATCCTCACCGGCTCCCGTAGCTTACAAAAGCAGCTCTGTTTTATCCTCACCGGCTCCCGTAGCTTACAAAAGTGCACGGCAGCAGGCCAATCAGACAGATTTCACAATTCTCACAGCAGATGCTTCTGTGCCACATCAGACAGGAGAACAGGGGAGCAGGGGAGAAAGGGAGAGAGAGAGGAAAGAGGGAAGAGAGGGCAGAGGAGAGAGAGAGAGGCAAGGCGAGAGAGTGAGAGACAGAGAGAAGGATATATATGTATATATATGTGCAGAAGCATCTCACCCTTATTGTATGTGCGCACACATATGCAGAAGCATCCGTCCCATGTGTAATTGTTTGTAGTTTATTGAATGAGAATCTGTCCCTTATTTTATATATGTATGTGTGTGGATTATGAGTGAGAGGAATCTGTCCCTTATTTTTATTTTATTTGTGAGTGTGTGTGTGTGTGTGTGTGTGTGTGTGTGTGTATGTGTGTGTGTGTGTGTGTGTGTGCGCGCGTGCGTGTGTGTGGATTATGAATTTGCGGAATCTGTCCCTTATTTTAGATGTGTGTGTGTGTGTGTATGTGTATGTGTGTGTGTGTGTGTGTGGATTATGACTGGGAGGAATCTATCCCATATTTCATGTGTGTATGATTGAGAAGTTTCTGTCCCATGTCTGTTATGAATTATGAGAAATGCCTTACCATGCCTTATTATTATTATTATTATTATTATTATTATTATTATTATTATTATTAGCATTATTGCTATTGTGCCTTATTGTAAGAGTGACAAATATTTGTCAAACAGTTGGTTTATTGTACAGTATGTGAGTGCACATATGAATAGTGCGTATCTGTGCCATGGTTGGGTGGTTGTAACTGGTTTATTACACTTATGAATGAGGAGCATCTGTGCCATAGGTTTGATGGCTGTAACTGGTTTATTACACTTATGAATGAGGAGCATCTGTGCCATAGGTTTGATGGCTGTAACTGGTTTATTACACTTATGAATGAGGAGCATCTGTGCCATAGGTTTGATGGCTGTAACTGGTTTATTAGTTTATTGCACGTATGAATAAGGAGTATCTGTCCAATGGTTGGTTGTAATAGTATTTACTGGTCGGTAAAGGCCGGTAACACACACTTTTGAATGAGGAATATCTGTCCCATGGTTGGTTTGTACAGTGCTACTGTACCATCTCTTTACATAGGTACCTTCGATGTTCTCTACACATCTGTTTGCTATTATGTCCTCCTTTTGTAAGTCGCTTTGGATAAAAGCGTCTGCTAAGTGTAATGTAATGTAATGTTACTGTATGTGAGTGCACATATGAATGAGGAGTATCTGTGCCATAGTTGGTTGGTTGTAACAGGTTTATTGATTTAGTGCACATACTGTATGAATAAAAGCACAGTACAGGACAGGACAGTACAGTCTCAGCTCCAGGCACATAGTTTGGTCTGGATGATGTAAGACGCTTATGTAAACACACAGCACTTAGTCAGAGTCTTCTATCCCTTCTATCTAGTATCTCTGTTCTCGTTTTCCTTCCTTTTCTGACACACTGGCCATCGTGTTCTGTAGATGTTTGTGTGTGTGCTTATGCGCGCGTTAAAGGAATCCTGTCCTGTCTGTGTCTTGTCAAAAAGTGCTATTCTGTGTGTGTTTGTGTGTGTGTGTTTGTGTGTGTGTGTGTGTGTGTGTCAGGCATCTAGTTTTCTCCTCATGGTGAGTTTGTATGGGATTTGGTAGTCCTGGTTTCTGTGTGCGTGTGTGTGTATGTATGTGGGTGTGACGTCTAGTTTGCTCCTCTTGTATAATATCTGGTAGCCCTGTGCCCATGCATAGAGGAGTTTCTCGTGGTGACTGTACTCGAGCAAGGTGTGTGTGTGTGTGTGTGTGTGTGTGTGTGTGTGTGTGTGTGTGTGTGTTTGTGTGAGTGGTCATGTATTCCTATGGTTGTGAGGGCCAAATGTCCTCACAACGATAGGAAAACTAGAAAAAAATGGACTTGTGAGGACATTATGATGGTCCTCACAACAATGTATTCTTGGCCATTTTGTTGTTATTGAAAAAAGTAAAAGTGCAAAAACATTTCTTTACTGACAGGTTAGAGTTAGGGATTGTTTTGGTCTGGGCACAGTTAAGCATTCTTTAGTTAGATATAAATGGGAGTCAATGCCAGGTGTTCACAAGCATAGAAAAACAAGTGTGCGTGTGTTTTAGACGTCTAGTTTGCTGCGCATGGTGAGCTTGTATAATATCTGGTAGCCTGTCCCCATGCGTAGAGGAGTTTCTCGTGGGGGCTGTACTTGATCGAGGAGTGTGTGTGTGTGTGTGTGTGTGTTTGTGTGGATGTGTGTGTGTGTGTGTGTGTGTGTGTGTGTGTGTGTGTGTGTGTGTGTGTGTGTGTGTGTGTGTTTTAGACGTCAAGTTTGCTGCGCATGGTGAGCTTGTATAATATCTGGTAGCCTGTCCCCATGCGTAGAGGAGTTTCCCGTGGGGGCTGTACTTGATTGAGGAGTGTGTGTGTGTGTGTGTGTGTGTGTGTGTGTTTTAGACGTCTAGTTTGCTGCGCATGGTGAGCTTGTATAATATCTGGTAGCCCTGTCCCCATGCGTATAGGAGTTTCTCGTGGGGGCTGTACTTGATCGAGGAGTGTGTGTGTGTGTGTGTGTGTGTGTGTGTGTTTTAGACGTCTAGTGGGAGTCTGGGATATCTGGTAGCCCTGTCCCCATGCGTAGAGGAGTTTCTCATGGGGGCTGTACTTGATCGAGGAGTGTGTGTGTGTGTGTGTGTGTTTTAGACGTCTAGTTTGCTGCGCATGGTGAGCTTGTATAATATCTGGTAGCCCTGTCCCCATGCGTAGAGAAGTTTCTCATGGGGGCTGTACTTGATCGAGGAGTGTGCCCCCTGGCGGCGGGGGAAGTAGGTGAGGGGGGCCTCGTCGGCGGCGAGCAGCTCGCCCACGTCGTAAACACACTGCACGCGCGAGCGCCCGGGCAGCCGCGTGTTGTAGACCACGTACAGCGTCCCGCACACCACGAAGGCGGCCTCTGCGTTCTCGCGTGCGCACGGCGTGCTCCAGGTGTGGCTCACAGCCAGGGTGTCGGCGTCCATCTTGGCGAGGGCCACGTGGCGCGGGTCGGTGCGTGTGGCGTAGATGGCCCACAGGCCCTCCTCGTCCACAGCCAGGTCCAGCAGTGTGTCCGGCGTCAGGGTGTAGGGCGGCAGTAACTCCACTAGGGGCAGCACTGAGCTGTCGGCCAGAGCGCCGCCCGGCAGGGACACCTTCAGCAGACGAGGCTCTGCCCCCTCCTCCAGCAGGTAGGCGTGGCTTCGGTACACCACGTGGCCCATGCCGCGCCATTGGCCGGGCAGCCGGATGGGCGTGCCCAGGGTGGTGCCGGAGGAGGAAGTGAAGTCACGGAGGGAAGGGAATTGGTAGAGAGTGTCGTCACTCGAGCCGTTGAAGATGTAGACCCTCCCTGCGCCCAAGCTCATGTCCCGCCCCCACACCCCCTCAGAGTCGCCGAAACGCTTCAGGATCTTCATCCCCTTCACGTTCTCCAGCATGTCCTTACAGCCTGCACACACACACACACACACATTCATATGGCACACACATTAACATGAGTCAAACATTGGCAAACACACACACATAGTTTGGTGTACTTAAACATACACACACATATACATACATACACTGACCTGAGAGCTTGGCGTACTTGAGCTTGGTCTTCTCCTTGGCGACGGTGACCTGCTGCTCCACCAGCTTCTCGTCCACGTCCACGCAGGGCTGCGCCTCCTTCTGCGTCTCCAGGAAGTCCATCTCACGCTCCACACGGCTCACGCGCGTGCCCAGCCCGTCCAGCTCCCCCCGCTGCACCTCCTTGCTCTTCTCCAGCCCCTCCAGCTGCAGCACCAGCGCCTGCTTCGCCTCGCGCAGCTCCGACGCATACCGGGTCGTCTGCTCGTGCCACAGAGAGATGCGCTCCTGAGAGGGGGGGGAGAAGGGTAATAACGGTAATGTGGGGGGGGAATGGGGGCGAAAGAAAGAGGGTGATATACAGTGGAAACTGGTTAAGAGTACTAAGAAGTACTAATTAAAACTAATTGTGGTAATATGTAGAGCAAGTGGCCACTGGATAAGAGTGTTACAATAATTACGGTAATATGTGGAGTAAGTGGTAAGTGGGCACTGATTAAAACACTAGTGTAATTACGGTAACATGTAGAGTAAGTGGACACTGGACAAGAGTGCTACGATAATTACGGTAATTTGTGTACTAAGTGGGCACTGGATAAGAGTACTACTGTAATTACGGTAGGTAGGTACAGTAGGTGGGCTAATGATAGCCCTAGGGTAAGAGAGGAGGGGTAACTGAGAATGAGGGTAATTGAGAGGATGTGGGTGTAAGAGAGGAGGGGAAATGAAGAATGGTGGGGTGAGAGAGGAGGGGTAATTAAGAATGTTGGAGTGAGAGAGGAGGGGTAATTAAAAATGCTGGAGTGAGAGAGGAGGGGTAATTAAAAATGCTGCAGTGAGAGAGGAGGGGTAATTAAGAATTCTGGATGATTAAGAATGAGGGTGATTAAGGTGTGGGGTAAGACAGGAGGGGTGATTAAGGTGGAGGGGAGGGGGGTACTTACAGTTTTTACCCATTGCTTGAACACTATAGACACATGCTTAAACCAAAGTAACATGACCTGAAGTTTTTGTTGTTGCTGTGTCATTTCATTTTATGCAAGTGTGTGCCATTTTGTCATCAGAGCATTGTTAGGTTTTGGTTAGCATTGTGAATGGCTTATTTCCAAGTGTTGTGCCTTATTTGCCCTTATTTGCTTGTGTGTAGAGTTTTGATACAAGAGTTTTACAAGTGGTGCCAAACGTGTTTAAGCAATGGGCAAAAACTAAAAGTACTGCTTAAGAAATTGCTAATGAGAGGGAACGGGAAGGGACAGTGCAGTGCAGTGCAGTGAGGAGAGTAAAGGAAGAAAGGAGGAATAGAAAGAGAAGAGAGACAAAAAGAGGAAAAGAAGGAATGAAAGGATGGAAAGATAGACAGATAGAGATAAAGAGAGAGAGAGAAGGGTGGAGAATATTGCCAGTGGGCAGCTGACTCAGCAGAGGACAGGAAAAGGAGGGAGGGTGTGTGTGTGTGTGTGTGTGTGTGTGTGTGTGTGTGTGTGTGTGTGTGTGTGTGTGTAGGGGGGGGATTAAGAAGTGGGAGAAGAAAGTGGAGCAAAGGTGGAACACAAAGAGGTGAGTGTGTGTGTGAGAATGTGTGTGTGTGAGAGAGAGAGGTGTGTGTGAGTAAGAGGTGTGTGTGTGTGTGTGTGTTTTCTCTCTTTCTCTCTCTCTGCTCTCTTTCTGGTGTTCTTCATCCAGCTTGCTGTCTCTAACTTTTCAGTTTCTGTTGGACTCTTAACCACACTGTTACACACACATATGTATGCAAATACACCCACACGCATATGCATGCACACAGAGCTACACACACACAGTGGTAAAGAGGGAGAGAAGTCATGAATGCTGAGTGTGTTTCTTGGAAGCCTGAAGCAGAGCCACACAGACACACAGACACACAGACACACACACATGCACACACACATACACACACACACACGCACACACACACACACACACACACACACACACACACACACAGACACACACACACACACACACACACACACACACACACACACACACACACACACACACACACACACACAGGGATGAAGCAGAGAGTTGGCTGGGAGTCCCGAAGTTCCAGGAAATGATCAAGTCATTTCTCTGCCTGCCAAAACGGTTACCACAGCGACGCTGGTCACCTTTTCCACCGCTAAACCCTAACCCTACATCACCTATTACACCCCTAACCCTAACCCTAATCCTAGGTAACCTTTTCCACTGCTCGTCACCACTGCTGGTCCAGCAGGCTTGATGCTGTCTGTTTTTTAGAATCTTCTCCAAGAGTCACAGCTGTCAGCTTCTAGAATCTTGTCTGAGAATCACAGCTGTCTGCTTCTAGACTCTTCTCTGAGAGCCACAACTGTGAGCTTTTACAATCTTCTGTAAGAGTCACAGCTGTCTGCTTCCAGAATCACTGCTGTGTGTTTCTAACTGCGAGTCACAGCTGTCTGTTGTTTCCTTAAAGCTCACATCACAGCACCATTTTAGTCTATGGAATCATTACATGTCTAAATGTAAACATCTGCCTGGATCACATTCCTTGTGTATGTCAGTATTCTTGGCCAATAAAATCTCATTCTCATTTTGATACTGATTACCAGCTACTATTGTAGTTTCCTGAAAGCCAACATTAAAATATGACCAGCTGCTATTGAGAGGAGGAGAGAGAGAGGGATGGAGGGGCGGAGAGAGAAGAGTAGAGGGAAGTAAAAAAAGAAAAAAAGGAGTAGATACAAGAGAAAAGGAAAAGAGATACAGAGAGAATGTATGAGAGGTAGAGACAGAAAGAGAAGATGTAGTGGATGTTCTCTCTCGTTTATTGAGCTGTTTTTCTTGCTTTAAACAGTGATTATATTCATTGTAACCTGCTTCAAACTAGTACTTTAATGTGAACTGCTTTAAATAGTTATTAGCACTTTACTGTAACCTGCTGATTTAAACAGTAGTACTTTACTGTAACCTGCTGATTTAAATATTTAGTTGTACTTTACTGCTACGTATAACGGCTCTGGTTGAAAACGTTACTTTATTGAAACCTGCTCTAATCCAAACACTCGATTTTTGGTTCAAATAAATATCCGTAAGCGATGAATATTGGCAAGTGTGTGTTTCCCTCTCTGGCCTGCTCTGGTTAAAGTACATAAAAGCAGAAATATAAATAAATAAGTGGAAGTAAACAGAAGTGTGTTTTCCTTGATGGTTAAAATAAATATAGGCATGTTTACCTTTCTGGCCTGCTCTGGTTAAAGTAAATAAAAGCATACACATGAATAAGTAAATAAGTAAACAGAAGCGTGTTTACCTCGATGGCCTGTAGCCGTCTCTCCAGGTAGTCCATTAGAGCCTGCTGTTGCCCCCCCACCAGGCCCAGCAGAACCAGCAGCAGAACCGGCAGAACCAGCAGCAGAACCGGCCTCATGCTCGCCATCGACCCACTTCACTGCACTCGGCTCTTCAAACGCCTCTCCGTACGTGTGTGTGGCTGCGTGAGGCGGGAGGATGTGTGTGTGTGTGTGTGTGTGGGTGTGGGTGTGAGTGTGTGTGTGTGTGTGTGTGTGTGTGTGTGTGTGTGTCTGTTCTCTGCAGCCCCTGGCTGGACTGGAATGTTTGGACAAAGTCAAGGGGAGGGAACAATCACATCTGGAACTGCTGTTGGCACATGTTCCACTCTCTTTCTCCCTCTTTCTGTCTCCCTCCGTCTCTCTTCCACTCTCTCTCTCTCTCTTGCTCTCTCTCTCTTTCTCTCTCTCCCTCTCTTGCTCGATTTCTCTCCCTCTCTCAGTCCCTCTCTTTCTCATATTCCATTGACTCTCCATCTCTTTCTTTCTCTCTTTTTTTCTCTCTTCCTCTTTCTTTCTCTCTATCTCTTTCTCATCTTCCACTGACTCTCTCTTTCCTTCTCTATCTCTCTCTCTCTTTCCCTTTCTCTCTTTCTCTCTCTCTCCCCCACCCCTTTCTCTCATATCCCTTCTTCTTCCCCCTTTTCCTTTGCTCCCAGACACTTTTCTTTTTCTCCCTTTCACTCTATTGCTCTCTTCTCTTTCTTCCTATTTCTACCCCTTTCTCTCTCTTCATTCGTCTGTCTCTCCCCCTTCCTTCTCATTTGTCCTGAGGAGGGTAAAACCTTTGTGTGTGTGTGTGTGTGTGTGCATATGTGTGTGTGCCAAGAGCTGGTACCTGCTCTGAGTTAGTAATAATCATTACCCCAGCCTTTAAACACAGAGAATGCCATTTGATACACATGTGTTTTAAGGCTTTAAGGCTGTGTGTGTGTGTGTGTGTGTGTGTGTGGCTGCACGTGCTGTGGGCAAGTAACTGCTCTAACAGTCAGTAATAATCACTCACTTACTTCTCATATGACACATTTGTCTTGGGTGCTGAGTAAGCTGTGTGTGTGTGTGTGTGTGTGTGTGTGTGTGTGTGTGTGTGTGTGTGTGTGTGTGTGTGTGTGTAGTGTGTGTAAGGTGTGGTGCTCTTCGGACTGTGTGTGTAGACGTTGTGTGCTCCTGGTGGTGAGGGTAGGCGTGTATGTGTGTGTTTGTGTATATGTGTGTGTAGACAGTGAATTGCTATTTATAGATGTAGTGTTTTGTTATGTGTAGTCTGTGTGTTGCCCATTGAACTTCTTCTGTGTTAAGTGTTGTGATAGATAGCTATTGTTGAGTGCTGTGATATATTGCTTTGTGCTGTCTGTGTGTTTAGTTTGTGGGTATATTGTGTGTTTGGTATTTTGTGTGTGTTGCTATGTGTCTTTGCATGTGTTGCTGTGTGTGTAATCTGTGTGTGTGTAATATGTGGGTAAAGTGTGAGTAGACACAGCATGTGTTCCTCTGTGCAGCCTGTGTGAATGTGTGTGTTTCCACTGGAATGCTGTAGGCTGTTGCATAAGGCACCAGTATTTCCTAAGCGAGCAGCTTGCCCGAGTTTGACTGTTGGAGAGGCCCAGTAAAATTCCAAACACTTCCAGTGGGGGACACAAGATGGCGCCACTGAACTGCATGTTGAGCTCTCCTCCTCTTGTCTAAGAAATTGTGCTTTACCTCATTCATTCATGAGATCCTGACGAATTCATCCTATTTTCATAGTGTGTCACAATTACCATGTCCACATGTATAAGTGGAGTTACAGACATATTTGGACAAGTCTGAACCACAACTTGTAGTTTCTCCTTTTTGCCACAGGGTGGCTCTGGAGCACTGGAAATAACTCAGTGATCTGAACTCTGAGCGGGGGTATGTGTGTGTATGTGTGTGCATGCATGCATATGTGTGTGAGAAAAAGTATCATGAAGCATGAAATCTAGTCCAGCAGTCCTGCAAAAGGATGTCTGTGGTGTTTGGACTCGTCTCTGTGGCCTAAAAGCAAAATGGCTTCTCCCACACAGGGGACCATTTAGCATGTGCGCTTATTTAGCATGTGCGTACTGTGAAGCAAAGGTCATGCTGTGGTCAGCAGACACAGCAACACACTAAGACTGAGGCACACACTAGCTAGCTAGTGGCTCCGGGTGGAGCCTGTGCAGCTAGCCAGAGGTTTGCTAATTTGCTAATGCAGGCCGCCCAATGGGATTAGCACTGAGGTTTGCTAATGTGCTAATGCATGCTGGCCCAATGGGATTAGCACTGAGGTTTGCTAATGTGCCAATACAGGCCTCCTAATGGGATTAGCACTGAGGCAGAACTAATGCTAATACTGTATTACTGATTTTACCGTGAAGATGTTTATCGTACAGTAATAATGCTGTACAATTACTCTTAACGTAAAGGTGTTTATTGTACATTAATAATGTTGTAGAATTACTCTTCCAGGAAAGATGCATGACGTATCTTACAGCAAAAATGCTGTATGACTTCCACCTGCACTTTCCTCAATGTGAACACACGCATGGAGAGCTGCCTGCAACAGAACACATACACTCTTACCACACTCACACACACACTCACACAAAACCAACCCCACCACACACTCCCTCAGCTATTTACACGGACAAAAACATACTTACCAAACTGCTGACACAAAAATACACACACACAGAAATGGCAAAATTGTGCATGCAAAATGCACACACACACACACACACACACACAAATCTACACACGCAAAGTGCTAGTGCCCACAAAAGTTGCTCAATCTAAGTTGGGAGGGCTCCAGGACTAAATGTGTGTGTGTGAGTGTGAGTGTGTGCGTGTGTATCTCAGTCTGTGTTTGTGTACGTGTCTATCAGCCTGTGTGTGTGTGTGTGTGTGTAGACTGTGAGGCTTCTGTCATCAGAGTGGGAGTGCTTTGCTAATTGCTGCCCTGTGAAATAGGCTGAATCCCCAAACAGGAGATTACCCAACACACACACACACACACACACACACACACACACACACACTGAATTCCCAAATAGGAGATTACCCAACAGACACACACTCACTCACACACACACACACACACACACACACACACACACACACACACACACACACACACACACACACATATATATAGGCTGAATCCCCAAACAGGAGATTAGCCAACAGGCTCCCCTCTCCAACAATGCCCCCATTCATCAAGCCCACGCTCGCTCGCAGAGGCATCGCTCTCAGCTATAGGTAAGCTGTAATCACACACACACACACACACACACACACACACACACACACACACACACACTGGCAAGAGATAGTGTCATCAAACTGTGGGGATTTCCTGTGCGGGAACAAAGGATTAGCCACGGCTTGTTCATTTATTGCACACGCTTAACTTACTAAACACACACACACACAGTGATTTCTATGAAAACACATTCTTTTGTAAACCCTCTCCACTTATGCACTCATTTTCTTTTTCACACACAGCTCTTACTTATGCATAAAACATATCGAGGCAAAGACCATATTTTATTGCAAACAACTGTTCCCACATGTAACATATATCTGTTAGAAACACACATACTGCAAAATATATTAGAGCACTTTCAACATTCATTGCTTCATTCAAACATTCATATGGAGATTTTTGAGTGGTGTATTTTAATAAACATCAGATACACACAAATACATTTAAATTAATGAATACTATCTGAATAAAAAGACAAATCTTATATGTTATAGTACAAAAATACACGAGTATATATTTCAGAAGAAGCACAGTTAGGAAGCCCAGGCAGGAGTGTTGGGCTGTGATCTGATGCTGCAGTTCCTGTATTCTCAAAACCCAGGTGACCCTTCCAAACACGAGCCAGTGATTAAAGCTGAGGTACACTTCTACGGAAACGCTCTCTGCGGAAGGTGGACAGTTTGCTGGACTGATGTAAGTTTCGTCATACAGACAGGCTCTGCGGATGTTTCTGCACTGCGGAAAATTTGTGTGCTATGGAAAGAGTCCACATTGACCATGCGTGTGCGTGTGTGTGTGTGTGTGCTACGGAAAGTGACCGCATTGACCACAGATGTGCCAACCTAATTGTGCAGGAAAAGGCTGAGAAATCCATCTCACAGAAGCCAGTGTAGGGCAAGTCCTCATGCAAAATTAAGCTTTAAAACAGCTAGCCCAGAGCAAAACAAGCCTCTTCAAACAGGAGATGGATAGATTGGACGCGTTGTGTGCCATCCAGTAGATGATAGTGTAGGGGCCATAGGTGTTTAATATGTATAGATGATAATT
Source organism: Coilia nasus (assembly GCA_027475355.1). NCBI lineage: Eukaryota > Metazoa > Chordata > Actinopteri > Clupeiformes > Engraulidae > Coilia > Coilia nasus. Next base: position 31,902,894 of record CM050211.1, read on the forward strand.
AGTGTAGGGGCCATAGGTGTGTAATGTGTATAGATGACAATTAGTGTAAGGGCTATAGGTGTGTAATGTGTGCATAGCTGTGGTTGTGTCTAGATAGCTGAGTTTGTTGTGTGTGTGGCTCTAGGTATCTGAGGTTGTTGTGAGTGTAGCTGTAGGTATTTAAAGTCATGAAGTCCAAATGCAAAACAATTTGTATCAGACAGGTCCCATATCATATAGAGGATCTACTATATCTGAGATCAGAGCTATAGACCCAGTAGGCCATCCTGGATCATATAGAGTATCCACCACCTGACGTACTCTCAGAATGCGAGAGCCACACACACTCACACCCAGACTGTGAGAGCTACAGTCTGCCAGGGGGCCTGTTAAGCGTCTGTGTGTCCCCAAGCTGAGTCGCACTAGAAGCCCAGGAGGAGGCCGGAGAAGTCCGATCCAGCCTGAACGCTGACGGGAGACGCCGCCTCATTGGCCAAAAACACAGACACGTACTGCCCCACCTGCGCAACAAACACAGGTACAGGATTAACACACACAGATACAGGATTAAGAAGAACACACAGGTAAGGACACAGACCTATTAAGGACTTATAACAAGGACACACAGGTAGGGACACATGCCTATTAAGGACTTATAACAAGGACATACAGGTAAAGACACAGACCTATAAAGAACACATACCAAGGACACACAGGTAAGGACACAGACCTATTAAGGACTCATAACAAGGACACACAGGTAAGAACACAGACCTATGAGGAAAACAATGGCACACAGCTATGGGGTTAACCCTTAAAAAACTCATATCAAGGACACACAGATGAGGACTAAAATCTCGGGCCGTAAGCACCTACAGGCCGGAGGGGAGCCTTGTGTTAGCCCGACAGTGGTGTTAGCCTTGTGTTAGCTCGACAGTAGTGATAGCCTTGTGTTAGCCTGACAGCGGGGATAGATTTGTGTTAGCTCGACAGTGGTATTAGCTTTGTGCTAGCCTGACAGTGGTGATAGCCTTGTGTTAGCCTGACAATGGTGATAGCCTTGTGTTAGCTCGACAGTGGTATTAGCTTTGTGTTAGCCTGATAGTGTTGATAACCTTATGTTAGTCCAACAGTGAAAGGGTAGCCTTATGTTAGCCTGACAGTGGTGTTAGCCTTGTGTTAGACCAACAGTGCTATTAGCTTTGTGTTAGCCCAACAGTGGAAAGGTGAGACTATACACTGTGATTGGTTTATTGCATGTTACACCCCAAACACCTATGATTAATTAAATAAGTTAAGACCAACCCTTTTGAACCATGCACCAGACGCAATGTATACTTTTCCTGTCATCAAAATAGCATATTGTCTCAAGACCGCCCCCAAAGCAATTTGCATGACACACTTTAGCCAATGCACATATGATTGTGAAAATAGAGCCCACCATCTCTCTCTCTTTCTTTCTTTCTCTCTCTCTCTCTCTTTCTCTCACACACACACACAGAAAAACTAGCACATACACACACTCACATTCAAACTCACTCACACACACACATGTACACACACACACACACACACACACCTGTAGCTCCAGGAGCCCGTGGACACACACACTGAAGAGTTGCCCTCTGCCGTCCATGCTAACCACCGTCTCCAGAGATCTGCAGAGGAGACATACACACATACCGTCATGGAAAAAAATCCTCTACTGACACTATGTAAAACTGCACTCTGAATCCCTAACAAAAAGACACTAGTTGAGAAGAGAAGTTCGTTGACTGGTGAGCCTTTAATTCACAACCCTTCTCATGGAGCTAAAAGCCACGCCTGCTGCTCTGATGAGCCGATGTTGCGAACCGATACCGAAGTGGAGTTCTGCAGAAGACCCATTGGTTGCCTCAGGGAGATCCAAAATGATCTGATCTGCTGCCTGTCCCTGCCCTGGTATTTATACTTCTCGGCTGAGGCCTTCCTATGATGCGGCCTGGCCTTATCTCAGCCAATCAGCGTTCTCAAAATTAAAATTCTAGAGCTTCTTCTTTTTAAAATGTTATTCTCGCTCTTATTCTTGCTCTTATCTGGGTTAAAAGGTTATTTTCACTCTTGTCTGGGTGAACTTCCTCCTTTTTAAAGGTTATCCTTACTTGTCCCCTGTCCGGGGCTCCACCATGATCTCCTCTGCTACATTGGGGTGGGTCAGCAGTTAACCTGTTTATATGACCATACGGAGTTGATTCAGCCCTACCTGAACCCCATGTTTCTACTAAAATAAGCTGATCATTTTTTCTTTTTTCTATATATATCACAATTAATTAGTACCTCCTGCAGTATAACTCAGTAATCTTACTCATTCCACATTGAATCTTGGCCTGGTGTCACCCTGCACTGGGACTTCCTCTTTTTCCATGTGGGTACTGGTTTGCTTCTACTCTTAGTTCTGCTAATCAAACATTTTTAACCTTAACAATAACTAGAGACTCAGCAACAGAAGCACTCAGAACTGGAGACTAGGTCTCATCAACGCAGAAGCATACAGAGACACAACTGTTAGAGGCCTTCAACTCAGCTCAAAAGCCTTCAACATCACTTACAACAGTTAAAAGATCAGGATCAATAACAGGTAGAGACCATATAATATTATAACTTTCTTCCACAATACACACACACACACTTAAAGGTCTCATTGCATCATTTTTAAATTAACTTTGCAGTGATCTTCAGTGCTCCTGTTACAGGCTGTTCTTGTTTGGTGGAGGAGATGGAGCAGGGAGAATGGCAGGTTCTCGGCTATGCTAGTCACAGGCTACAATCTTTCAAAGCCCATTCGGTCATAGCACACCATATAGAAGATATAAGCACTATAAACACAAACACACATACTTACCTATATTTCGCGAAGTGAATGTGTGCAATGAGACTCCTCTGGTAATCACAACTGTGGCATGGCTTTTTCTAATTAACGAACTTACGTCACTTTGTTTGCCTCTTTCTTATTCACTCATTTTCCCACCTATTTTCTTTCATTGACTAATGGAGGCTATCAGGGTAGAAGAACATTTTTACGTGCAGCATGCATATGCAACCCGGATTGACCTATCATATTTCAAAAAGAGCAAGTACTAAACGGTGTGTGTGTGTGTGTGTGTGTGTGTGTGTGTGTGTGTGTGTGTGTGTGTGTGTGTGTGTGTGTGTGTGTACCACGGGTGTGTAATCCCCACTAATCTAACAGTATTTTTTTCTTGTTTATTTTGTTACTGATAACACAAAAAGTGGCACAACATTACTTTACTGACAAGTTAGGGATGGGTGTGGTTAGGGTTAGGGATGGGTTTCGTCTGGGCACAGTTTAGCATTCTTTAGTTATAATATAATAGGAATCAATAGCAGTACCCCATTAGGGAAAGAAATGCACGTGTGTGTGTGTGCGTGTGTCACTCACGTGTGTGCTACACAAAACCTCGATGCAGACGTGTGTGTGTGTGCATATGTAAATGTGTGTGTGTGTGTCACTCACATGTGTGTCCTACATAGGGCGTGGATGCAGATGTGTGTGTGTGCATGTGTCGAGGGCGTAGAATTGCCATGGATGGAGGTGACGTGTCCCCACCAATATCCAGCAATTATTGATTTGTCCCCACCAATAATTTGAGCCCCTCAAAAAAAAAAAAAAAAAACGATCTGTCAATGTCTCATCAGCGGCGCAGAAATGATTAAATTAAGTTCTCTACTGAAGTCCTAACACCTATGGTCAATACGTCCCCACCAATGACAAGAGCAAATCTACGCCCCTGGCGTGTGTGTGTGTGTATATGCATATGTAAATGTGTGTGTGTGTGTCACTCATGGGTGTGCTACACACGACCTTGATGTAGATGTGTATGTGTGTGTGTGTGCATGCATATGTAAATGTGTGTTTGTGTGTGTGTGTGTGTGTGTGTCACTCATGTGTGTGCTACGTAGGGGCTGGATGCAGATGTGTGTGTGTGTGTGTGTGTGTGTGTGTGTGTTACTCATATGTGTGTGCTGCATAGGGAGTGGATGCAGGTGTGTGTGTGTGTGTGTGTGTTACATGTATGCTGCACATGGACTGGATGCAGATGTGTGTGTGTGTGTGTGTGTGTTACTCACACTTGTGTGCTACACAAGGCCTCAATGCAGATGTGAAGACGCACATGCTCCTGCTGCCTCAGCTGACCTCTGCTTCTGTGTGTATCACTGGCATCTGCTCACACACCACACACACACATGCATACAGACACACACACACACACAAACACACACACATGCATGCAGACATACGCACACCCCCACACACACACATACGCACACATGCACACAGAAAAAGACAAATACACATGCATATTAAGTGTGAACTACAAAGTATGAATAGATTAAGTGTGTCGGTGTTAAGTATTAATGGTTTAAGCAAAGATCTTAGATTCTACAAAGATAAGCCAACATAATACGTTACTATGGGACCAAATGTGAACACGTCCGGACTGCATAAATGGGCGTGTCATATGATGTCATATTATAAACGTTTTATTTTAATAAGCTGTTAAATAATATAAATATAATTCTGTGTAGTGTATTGTTATCTAGGATGATGTACGATGCCAACAAATTCCTATTTCGAACTCTAAGGAAATAATTTAGTGTGTCTGTAAAGCGAGCTAGCAAGCTAACGAACTAGCTCATTCAAGTGAATGGTAGTAACTGACAACACCAATGTGCTAAACGCTAACAGTGATTGGACTCACCTTGAATTTAATACATTGCTGTAACCCTATAACTTTATATTACTTTCTCTGCTTACGCTAATATCAGTAACTGTATCTAGGTGGGTGTTAGTGAGTAAAGTGAGAGCTTTCAATTTAAAACATTACGTTAGCGTTGTTCACTAGCGTTAGCACGCTAACAACCACATAGTAAAAGTCGTGCTGCCTGACCTAAAATAAAGCCAATTTTCTCAAAATCCAAACAGTAACAACTTACACTGTTAAGCTTGAAATTATTACAAATAGTTGCGGATTGTGACACATGATTCCAAAAAACCCTTAACAACTCCAGAAAGACGTTGTGACCAATTTATTAGTTAAACTCCACACGGACATGTTCATTTCAATGAAACGAACTTAGAATCTGCTCTGCACTGCATAAAGGGGGATTTTCCCCCCTCCCCCTTGCGAAAATAGAACACGGAAGCAAACGGCTGTTGGCAACTCTCTTTTCCTCAACACTCTCTGGTTTAAGTATACTTGTGTACCAGTGCTGTGTTCTGTCCTTTGATCACAATGCACTGTGGTGTGTGTGTGTGTGTGGTGTGTGTGGTGTGTGTGTGTGTGTGTGTGTGTGTGTGTGTTATGTCCTCTAAACAGACTTTCTGGGCCAGAAGAGAGAGAAGCTCACTATATTAGTCATCTGTTCACAGACTTACAGGATGTCATACACACACACACACACCACAATGCTGTTGGGCTACGGGTTATGTCTCACACATACACCACAGTGCTGTTGGGCTAAGGGTTATATGACACACACACACACACACACACACACACACACACACACACACACACACACCACAGTGCTGTTGGGCTAAGGGTTATGTCTCACACACATACCACAGTGCTGTTGGGCTAAGGGTTATATCACACACACACACACACACACCATAGTGCTGTTGGGCTAAGGGTTATATCACACACACACTCACCACAGTGCTGTTGGGCTACAGATATCACACAAACACACACCACTGTACTGTTGGGCTAAGGGTTATGTCACACACACAGACACAGACACACACATACACCACAGTGGTGTTGGGCTAAGAGTTATATCACACACACACACACACACACACACACACACACACACACACACACACACACACGTGCTAAGTGTTATACAGGGTGTCCCAAAAGTCACTACAAAATTCCTGAAAATCACACAAGAACCTAGCATAGGTTTTTATCATCAATACAGGAGTCACACACACACACACACACACACACACACACACACACCACAGTGCTGTTGGGCCCAAGAACCTAGCATAGGTTTTTATCATCAATAAAGGAGTCTGTGCAGCATGTGTGTGTACCTCTCTCGATATGTAGGTTGGTTGTTAGTTCATAAATGCCAGTCACTGATGCGGTGAGGTGTGTGTGTGACTGAGTGTGTGTTTGTGAGGTAGCCTGGTAAACTAGCCCCTCGTACTTAATTTCATTCTGTACAGAGGGTCTGGAGTCAAGGCCGTTGAAATTCATGTATGAGGACCAAGCAACTCCTAGCCAGTCAGCGAACAGAGGGAGTGTTCTCATGACTACATTTGAATTGTAGTGCGTAGGTAGGCTAATTGCATACGTGATGACCAGACGTTAGCAAATGGGTAAAGCCAGAGCCACTTGTTTTAAACTTCAGCAGAGTCCACACCTCCAGGAAGAAATCATTTCTCACAGCCTCGACACCAGACCCTCTGTACAAAACGAAGGAGAGAGGTGAGGTGTGTATGTGTGTTTGTGTTTGTGTGTGTGTACCTCTCTGGATGTGCAGGTTGGTTGATATCTGGTAAATGCCGGTCACTGGTGCGGTATAGCGTCCAGAGGACAGGTCAAGCCCCGCCCCTCTCATGAAGCCTCCTTTTGCCATTGGCTGTGCAGACAAGGGGGAAGGAATATGCATTTTATTACAGGGTATAACTCTTACAGTATTATCGCACAAACACACACACAGACTTCATATAAGAGAACTGAGAGAACTGGACAACGCTGTGTGTGTGTGTGTGTGTGTGTGTGTGTGTGTGTGGGTGGGTAGGTGGGTGGGTGTGTGTGTATGTGTGTGTCTGTGTGTGTGTGTGTGTATGTGGGTGGGTAGGTGGGTGGGTGTGTGTGTATGTGTGTGTCTGTGTGTGTGTGTGTGTTTGTACCCATAGACTGTAAATAAGAGAACTGGACAAACCCTCTATGACGTCACGCATAGACTTTGTCACACAGGGGAGATGAATCCTAAACTGAGTGTTGCGGGCACCGCCATCTTTGCCACTTCTTTCTATCGATGTCAGAGTAAATTATCTGGGGATTCAACTAATGGATTCTAACAAGATCAAGCCCCTCAGAGCTATCATGGACTCGGAAACTACCAAAACACACCAAAAAAGTTTTCTGGCTTCATTGTCTAGCTTGGAAGGTTGGCACTCATACTGTACTTTTCCATTCCATATGTTACACACATTACTATGCTCCGGTAGCATTTCTGAAACATGTATTTTTAACACTCTTATTCTTAATTACAGTAGCGTTAGCTATGCATAGCAGATGTTTTGTCATATTATTTTTTATAGGATTAAATTATTTCATTCAATTAAATAATTTCAGTACTTTAATTAAATGGTTAAATGAAATGTAAATTGTTGAATTTCAACACACACAGAAGTAGAGGGCTGATCCAGAAAAGTTATATAGTGTGTATTTGTGTGTGTGTGTGTGGGTGAGTGGGTGTGTGTGTCTGGTGTGTGTGCCAGACCATAAGGTAATAATTGTAGACAGAGTAGAATATGTGTATGACTTCAGAATCCTTCAAATGTCATACACTTCAGACAGAAAGCAGACATCAAAGAGCCTCTTACCGATAACACTCAACCCACACACACACACACACACAGGATTAGTGTGTGTGAGGGGCGAGGGTGAGAGGAAGAGGGAGTGTGTGAAAGGGCAGACCAAAAGTTTTTAGGGTACTCTGACAAAAAGGCAGGAGTTTCAGAAGCAGTCCACCCTCCCAACACACACATACATGCACACACACACAAACACGCACATTACTGAAGTAGGCCATATGACAAATGCATCCATAGTGTTTGTGACTGCCCCAAACTGGCATTCACACACACACACACATACACACACACACAATCTTGTAAGTGTACTTGTATGCACTTGTCTGTGTGCATGTGTGTACGTGTCAGTGTGTGCGTTCTAGATGTTTCTGTATCTGTGAATATGTGTATCTGTCTGAGGAGTTGGATGTGTGTGGATGTGTAAATATGTTTGTATGTCTTATGTGGGGACGGTGTGTGTGTGTATGTGTATACACACAATCTGAAAGCTGTGCATCTCTGCTGTGGCCTTCTTCTCCACTGTGATTGGCTGTTTGAGTTTGACGTGGAACGCCTCCTGGATGTGCCGCAGGTACATGCCGTCGCCCACGGTTACCAGGCCGGGGGAGGGGCTGGTCTTGGCTCCACCCTCCTGTGTCAACTCCCTGCGCTGAGTGGCCTCTGGTTGGTCAAAGACACACACACATCATTAGGGGCCAAATACAGTCATCTCACACACATTAGGAGCCAAACACACACATACATCATTAGGGGCCAAATACAGGCATCTCACACACATTAGGGGCCAAACGCACTGATCTCACACACATCATTATGGGCCAAACACCAAATTGCCAAATATGGGCCAAATTGCTTATTGGCTACATTACTGAATATACTGAATATACTGTAATACGACCTGTGTCAGTAATGTAGCCAGCAGTCAATCAGAGCTATGTTTAATAATGTAGCAAGTAATCATTAAGTACTATATTCAGTAATGTAGCCAGCAATCAATTAGTACTATGTTACATTACATTACATTAAACTTAGCAGATGCTTTTATCCAAAGCGACTTACAAAACGAGGACATAATAAGCTAACAGATGTGTAGAGAACATCGAAGGCACCTATATAAAGAGATGGTTAGTAGAGATTAGTTTTGTTAAAAAGGGAAGCAGTCTCGGAAGAGAAGGGTTTTCATGAGCTTTTTGAAGGTTGAGAGGGATATTGCTGCTCTTGTAGCGACTGGTAGGTTGTTCCACCATTGAGGGACAACGACAGAGAAAAGTTTGGAGTGACCTTGCTTTGTCTTAGGAGAGGGTATGGCCAGGCAGTTCATATTAGAGGATCGCAGCACTCTGGTTGGGATGTAAGCCTTTAGTATGATGTTGAGATAGGCAGGGGCAGAGCCGGAAGTGACTTTGTAGGCTAGAGTCAAAGCCTTGTGTTGAATTCTGGCAGCCATCTTGAGCCAATGTAATGTAAATGTAATGTAGCCAGTAATCAGTAATGTAGCCAGCAATCAAGCAGTACTGTATTCAGTAATGTAGCCACTAATCAGTACTATATAGAGTGCAATGTAGTATTCGGTCATGTAGTACTCAGTAATGTAGTATTCATTATTCAGTAATGTAGTGTTCAGTAATGTAGTGTTCAGTAATGTTCACCTCTGATCATCTGTTTGAACTCCTGCAGCAGGTCGCTCTGGGCAACAGCTCCTCCGGGTGCTCCTGGGGGGCCACGGGGGCCGGGGGGGCCTGGTGGACCAGGGGGGCCTGGCTGGGGGGGATGAGTCAGTCTATTATTATCAAAGGTGTAATAATCTGGCATTAAACAGACATGAGAGTGAGCATAGTCTGGCACTGGGACCACTCAGATTACATCCTTAAATCACTACATCGGACTACTCTACTAGTCCTAAATCACTACATCAGACTACATCCTTAAATCACTATATCAGACTACTAGTCCTAAATCACTATATCAGACTACATCCTTAAATCATTATATCAGACTACATCCTTAAATCACTATATCAGACTACTAGTCCTAAATCACTACATCAGACTACTGTACTAGTCTTAAATCACTGTATCATTCTACTAGCCCTAAATCACTATATCAGACTAAAAGTCCTAAATTACTATATCATACTAGTCCTAAACCACTACATCAGACTACTAGTCCTAAATCACTAAATCACTATATCAGAGCACTAGTCCTAAATCACTATATCTGACTGCTAGTTCTAAATCACTGTATCAGTCTGCTAGTCTTAAATCACCATATCAGACTACTAGTCCTAAATCACTATATCAGTCCACTACTCTTAAATCACTGTTTAAGTCTGCTGTACTACAACCTTAAATCGCTGTTAGCTGAAAAGGGGCCTGTGTGACTCGGCTAACTGATGTATGTTGTGATTGTGATGTTGTGATTGTGATGTTGGATGCTGAATGTGTGTAATATTTGTGCAGTGGCTTTGGCAGGCCATGCTGATTGGCTGTGCTGTGGGTGGAGGCGGGAGCATGTGTTGCGATGACCAACCAGCGTTCTCTTCTTGTTGCGGCAGCGGCGGGTGGGCGTGTCATCGGGCCGGTTGACAAAATCCCTCCAGGAGCCCTGAGGGTCTAATCCAGCAAACTCCGTAATCTGGGGGAGGAGAGAGAGATGGAGAGATGGAGACAAAGAGAGAGATGGAAAGAGAGGGTCAGAGTGAGAAGAAATGGATAGGGAGAGAGAGAGAGAGGGAGACGGAGAGATGGGGGGAGAGAGACAGACAGATGGAGAGAGAGAAAGAAGGAGAGAGAGGTGGATAGTGAGAGAGAAAGGGAGTGGGAAAGAGGTGGAGAGGGACAGAGAGAGTGAGAAGGGGGAGATGGAGAGAGAGAGAGTGATAGAGACAGAGATGATGTGAGAGGGAGAAGGAGAGATGGAACGAAAAAGATGGAGAGAAAGACTTAGAAGGATGGAGAGAGAGAGAAAGAGAAAAGGATAGATATAGAGAGAGATGAAGAAAGAAAGAGGGAGAGATGGATAGTGAGAGAAAAAGGGAGAGAGATTGAGAGAGGGAGAAAAAGAAAAGAGGTTTTAGTTGGCAGATGTGTGCTATGTGTGTGTGGGGGGTATCTGTGGGAGTTACGCTGTGGGCTATGTGGGGGGGTATCTGTGGAGGTTACTCTGTGTGCTATGTGGGGGGGGGGTATCTGTGTGCTATGTGTGGGGGGTATCTGTGTGCTATGTGGGGGGTATGTGGGGGTATGTGGTTCTGGTGGTGTTGGGGGGTGTCTGTGCAGTATATGGGGGGGGGGCGGTCTGTGTGGTATGTGGAGTGGGGGGTAAGTGTGGGCAGGGAGTGTGTGGGACTGGTGAACGGGGGGTCTGTGTGGTATGTGGGATGGGGGTATCTGTGACTGAGGATGACTTTGTGGTATGTGGGAGGGGGTATCTGTGGGGGGGTATCTGTGGTTGGGGGGGTCTGTGTGGTATGCAAGAGTGGGGGCAATGGTATCGGGATGGGGGGTCTGTGTGGTAATCGTTGGGGGTGGGAGTTACTTAGATGGGATAATTCTATTATAGGTATTTCTGTGTGTGTGTGTGTGTGTGTTTGTGTGTGTATGCCTCTTTGATGTGTAGGGGGAGGGCTGGGTTGGTGTGTGTGTGTGTGTGTGTGTGTGTGTGTGTGTATGTGTGTGTGTGAGAGAGAGAGCTGAGCTCTGAGTGTGTGTGTGTGTGTGCATATGTGTGTTTGCACGTGTGTGTTTGTGTGTGTGCGTGTGTTTGCATGTATGTGTGTGTGTGTGTGTGTGTGTGTGTGTGTGTGTGTGTGTGTGTGTGTCTGCGCGCATGTGTGTGAGGTAGTGTAAGCCATGAGAGGTGTGAGAGCAGTGCTGTGAAGGTCACCGCAGAGGTTAAAGTTCATGGGAGCCGTCAGCCCTAAACACCAACGCATCATTAGGCAGCTACAACACACACACACACACACACACATGCACAGACACACCATCTCACACACACACACACACACACACAAACACACACACACACACACACACACACACACACACACACACACACACACAGACGCACCATTTCACACACACCATCTCACACACACACCCCACTCTCCATCGCACATCCCTCTCTCTAACACACATACACACACACACTCTCTCTTCCTTGACTGACACACACTGGTGTTCTATGAATCCATCAGCTTCATCTGCTGTAGGGTTGGGTACTGAAAGGGTTTCATTCGATACCGGTGCAAAATCGATACTTTAAAAATGGAACCAGTTCCTAAACGGTATTTAAATTGGTACTTAAAAAAACTACACCTCAATCCCCCCCAACCCGTGTATGGGTAGCCAAAAAAAGTCTAATGTTCTTATGACATTTTCCATTTATTATTATTAGTAGTAGTAGTAGTAGTCGTTGTTGTTGTTATTTGGGGAATTTAAAAAGAAAATGTTTGTGAATTGCTTGTTAAAATTAATTTCTGCTAATATTCAGTGCAATGTAACAGACGACACATAGATATTTTGAACCTTTATTTTGACACAAGTGTATGTTTACATTTTGCTGTCTCACGCAGCATGTCTATGGTTACCATGCATCATGGAATGTGGAAGTAAAGTCATTTTTCATTGTCCCCCCTGAGTCTCATGTGTTTTTTCTTACGCTCTCGACATCAATATCTGTAAGTCTATGAGTTGTCTTTTTCTTTAGTTCACATGTTTACTTGCTGTTGATGTAATATTAATGAACAGTGTTGCTTCATTCACTTGAAAATAGTATAATAATAAGTGTTAGCGATTACAGTGTCATGCTATGTGGTTTTCAGTTAGCATGTTATTATGTGGTTAGTAAAACTAACCTAACGTCATTGTATTTGGCTGGTTTAAGCTAGCAATCTCCTGAACTAATGAGTCAGGCTCCAAGTTTCTTTTGTACTGTTTTTGTTGCACTTTTACTCGTTTTTACCTGTTATCCTGAAGTCAGACAATGAAGGAGCGAGGCCCTCACGTTCCTGGCTGGTAAAAACAACTTTGCCTTGCTATTTGTTCTGTATTAACGTCAACCTGCATATCTTGTGGTACCGAAATAAGGGACCGAAATTCATGTTGTATTTCGGTCTGGTTACTACCGTTGATGTTCCGCCCGGTTCCATACCCAAACCGAGTTTCGGTACCCAACCGCAATCTGCTACCATATTATCTCCTGCCTTCATTAGTGTATGGAAGAATATGTGTGTGTGTATGTGTGTGTGTGTGTGTGTGTGTGTGTGTGTTTGTGTGAGTGTGTGTGTGAGAGAGAGAGAGTTGTTATTTTAGGTCGGTCTAGTCTGCCATGGTGTGTGTGTGTGTGTGTGTGTGTGAGAGAGAGTTGTTATTGCAGGTCGGTCTAGTTTGCCATGATGTTGTGTGTGTGTATGTGTAAGCTATTTTTTTAGGTCGGCCTAATTAGCGATGACGGTGTGTGTGAGTGAGTATGTGTGTGTGTGTGTGTGTGTGTGTGTGTGTGTGTGGTTAAGTTAGGTCAGTCTCGTCTGCTGTGATGGTGTGTGTGTGGTTAAGTTAGGTCAGTCTAGTCTGCTGTGATGTGTGTGTGTGTGTGTCCGTCCTGTCTTACACACACACACACAGCTCCCTCGTGTCACAAATACACTCTCTGACTGATGGCACAGGCCTCTCTCTCACACTCCCACACACACTCACACACACACGCACACATTCTTCAGAAACTCCCCCACGCCCTCTCTCTCCAGTCGTCCAAGACTAAAAGTAAACATGGCGTCGCCTGAACAGGTACGAGTGTTTACAGTGCAAACACACCTCTCTCCTGTGTGTGTGTGTGTGTGTGTGTGTGTGTGTGAGAGAGAGAGAGAGAGAGAGAGAGAGAGAGAGAGAAAGAGAAAGAGAGAGAGTTCACATGTGTGTGTGAGAGCTTGTAAAGAGAGGAATTCTGGGATGGGTAGGAGACACAGCAGCATGTCAGTTCTTATAAAATATTTAGCAAGTGTGTGTGTGTGTGAGTGTGTGTGCATGTCACAGTGTTTGTGTTTGTGTGCGTGTGAGCGTGTCACTGTGTGTGTGTGTTTGCGAGAGTGAGTGTGCTATGTGTGTGTTTTTGTGTTGCGTGTAAGTAAAAAAACGGTGTTGCCGTAGTCAACGGGACTTTTATTTTGGCTGGCGATGTTTCGTGTGTTTGTCTGTTAGTTATCTCCCTCTCTTCCCATCTCTCTCTCTCTCTCTCTTCCCATCTCTCTCTCTCTCTCTCTCTCTCTCTCTCTCTCTCTCTCTCTCTACCTGTCTCTTTCAGTCTGGTTTGTGTGTTTGTCTGTTAGTTAGCAGCTTTACGCTAAAAGTTCTGGTACTGTTGGAAAATGGGCCAGTGAAGAAATTTGATCCGAATCGCCGTCTGCATCCAGAAACCTTGGAGAGGACTCTGTATGGTGTGTGTGTGTGTGTGTGTGTGTGTGTGTGTGTGTGTGTGTGTGTGTATTAAATACATCAGCTGACATCATGTGCTCATCATGTGGAAATGCAGAAACAACTGCGCACACACTCACACACACACACACACACACACACACACACACACACACACACACACACACACACACACACACTCTCTCACACACACACACACACACACACACACACACACACACATACACACACACACTCTCTCACACACACACACACACACACACACACACACACAGACACACATACACACACACACACACACAAAAATAAGTGCACAACTTATTTTGTGTATGGTGTATGCTGTTCTAGTCGTGTGTATACTGTATGCTGCTGTGTGTGTGTGTGTGTGTGTGTGTGTGTTTAGCAGTAGTAAGAGCTTCGGGGGGATGAGTTGTAGGTGTGGCTCGCCTACCTGTTATGATCTTTAATCCATGTGTGTGTATGTGTATGTGTGTGTGTGTATGTGTGTGTGTGTGTGTGTTTATGGTCTTTAATCTGTGTGTGATTTCTAAAGCCGTTTGTGACGCACGTTTGCATGTTTATACTGGACAAAAATGTACTTCCCTGGCTACTGACACATGCACACGCATTCACACACACACACACACACGCACACACGCGCGCACACACACACACACACACACACACACACACACACACACACACACACACACAGGTGAATTAAAGATCATAACAGCTATGGGAGATCAAAAACGCCTCTCATCTGGTCCTGAGCCGCTTTGCATGTAGCGATGGTGTAGTCAGAAACACACACACACACTGCCTTGAGTGTTTGTGCACATGTGTGTATGTGTGTGTGTGTATGTGTGTGTGTGTGTGTCAGTGTGTGTGTCTGTGCATGTGTCAGTGTGTGTGTGTGATCCTGGGACCTCAGTAAGGATGCTCTTCATCCTCTTCATCAGCTCAGCCTTCATCCCAGACATCCTCACAGCCGAGCTGGTCGACTTGGAACCCCCCCCCCCCCCCCCCCACACACACACACACACCACCACCACTATCACCACCACGTACGCCTGGATTACAAACTTCCTCACTGATTGCCCACAGTCCGTCAAGATCGGTAACAGGAGATCATCCACCCTGACGCTGAGCACTTCCTCTTTACAGGGTTGTGTGCTGAGCCCTCTCCTGTACACCTTTTACACCTATGACTGCTCCCCCACACATCCCTGCAACACCATCATAAAGTTCACCGATGACACTCCGGTAGTCTCATCACAAAGGACGATGACACAACCTACAGAGATGATCTTCAGCAGCTGACAGAATGGTGTGACAACAGCAGTCTCACCCTCAACACCAGAAAATGTAAGGTGATCATGGACTTTCGCAGGTGCAAAGCTGACCCTCCCCCGCTCTGCATAAAACTACGTGGAGAGGGTGTCCACCTTCTAGTTCCTGGGGATCCACATGTCTGAGGATCTGTCTTGGGGAGCTAACACACCTGCCCTAGTCACAAAAGCCCAGCAGCGCCTTCATTTCCTAAAGGGGCCTGAGATGAAAGAGGCTGCAGACCGACCTCCTGGTCTGTATGTGTGTGTGTACGTGTGTGTGTGTGTGTGTATGTGTGTGTATGTATGTGTGTGTTTGTGTGTGTGTGTGCACGTTATCCCTGTGTGGTACACTGTCTGTACAGTGGCAAGACCTGCAGAGAAGGTGATGGGTTGTCCACTCCCCTCCCTGGATGCCATGGGGGTGGATGTCACAGCAGAGCCAGGGCCATCATAAAAGACCACTGCGTGTGTGTGAGTCTAAATGTGTGTAAGTGTGTAAGAGGGCAAATTACAAAAGAACACCTTCATCCTGACCATCACCTGTTCAACATGCTGCCCTCTGGGAGAAGGTTCTGATCCATCAGGACCAAAACAAACAGAGTAAAGAACAGCTGCTTCCCATGCACAGTCAGAACTAAATGCACCGCAACAGTGATACTGCTTTCCATATAGATACTTCATCTCATTGTCATGCCGCTGCCGCCGCTGCTGTGTATGTGTGTGTGTGTGCGTGTGCATGGTGTATGTGTATGTGCGTGCGTGTATGTATTTTGGGTTTGTTACGCCACTGCTGCCATCATCTATGTTCAAATTGTGCAAGGGTGTGTGTGTGTGTGTGTGTGTATGTGTGTGTGTGTGTGTGTGTGTGTGTGTGTGTTACCTTGCGGTGCCCTGCGCGGTCCTCAGAGCTGGTGAGAGTGGCATTGAGCAGCTCTGTGATCTGGGCGTGTTCGTCTCTGTGGGCGTGGCCTTCTCTGTGGGTGTGACTGTCTCTGTGGGTGTGGTCATCTTTCTGCTTCCTGCGGCCTTTGCCCCGCCCCCCCGCACACAGCTGGCCTTGAGTGACCAGTACACACACCAGCAGCACACACACCAACAGCCCACACACACACTGCATCCCTATGCAGACCAGCACACACACTACTCAGCGGAGGAATACACACCGGACTAGCAGAGTAGTATGTGGGCAAAGGAGAAGATCCAGGTGGCCAGCAGGTCCTGGTCACGAGCACAGTCTGAGGACCAGCAGCAGGGTGGACAACAGGAACCAGCACTGGATCCCACACACCAGTAACAGGATGGACAACCAGCAGCAGATCCAGTAACCAGTAACCAGTAACAGGGTGGACAACTAGGAGCAGGTTAGGACCAGTAACAGGGTGGAGCTGACGACCAGTAACAGGGTGGAGCTGACGACCAGTAACAGGGTGGAGCTTACGACGAGTAACAGGGTGAATCAGCAGCAGGGTGGAGTTTAGGGCCAGCAGGAGGGTGAAGCTTAAGACTGGCAGCAGATCCTCTGCACCAGCAGCACTGTGGAGTTTAGGACCAGCAGTAGGGTTGAGCTTAAAACTGGCAGCAGATCCTCTGCACCAGCAGCAGAGCGGAGCTGACGACCAGAAGCAGGGTGGAGCTTAGGGCCGGCAGCAGGGTTGAGCTTAAGACTTGCAGGAGATCCTCTGCACCAGCAGCACGGTGGAGTTTAGGACCGGCAGTAGGGTGGAGATTAAGACTGGCAGCAGATCCTCTGCACCAGCAGCAGGGTGGAGCTTAAGACTGGCAGCAGATCCTCTGCACGAGCAGCAGGGTGGAGCTTAGGACCGGCAGCAAGGTGAACAGCTAGATCCAGGTGAGCGGCAGAAGGTTCTGAGGATCTCCAACAGTAGCCCTTGACAGAGGAGAGAAGAGGAGGGGAGAGGAGAGGAGAGGAGGAGAGAGAGCAAAGGAACAGAGCATAGGAAAAGAAAGAGGAGGAGAGGAGAGGACAGGAGAGAGAGCAGAGAGAGAGAGGAAAGGAGAGAAGAGAAGAGAGAAAAGAAGAGGAGAGGAGAGGGGAGAAGAGAGGAGTGGAGAGGACAGGAACAGAGGAGAAAGAGGGGAAGAGAGGAGAGAAGAGGAGAGAGGATTGTTGTGTTGCTGAAGAGGTCCAGAGGTGTGTGTGTGTGTGTTGTAGAGTTCCAGAGAGGTGTGTGTGTTGTAGAGTTCCAGAGAAGTGTGTGTGTGTGTTGCAGAGTTCCAGAGAGGTGTGTGTGTTGCAGAGGTCCAGAGAGGTGTGTGTGTGTGTGTGTGTTGCAGAGGTCCAGAGAGGTGTGTGTATGTGTTGCTGATGTCCAGAGAGGTGTGTGTGTTGCTGTTGCTGTTGCTGCTGCGTCTGTAGACGGAATGGAAAAGAATCCACCGGAGAAGATTCCACTTGGAGCTTCCTGATTATGCACACACACACACCCTCTCTCTCTCTCTCTCTCTCTCTCTCTCTCTCTCTCTCTCTCTCTCTCTCCCTCTCTCTCTCTCTCCTTCTCTGCCTGTCTGTCTCCTTAATTCTGCTAAAGAGAATTCCACTAGAGACGCCCGCGTGTGTGTTTCTGCAGAGCTGAAGTGTGTGTGTGTTTGTCAGGGAAGAGGAGGAGTGAGAGGGAGGAGTGTGAGAGAGTTCTGTGGCCCACTGTGTGTGTGTGTGTGTGTGTGTGTGTGTAAGGCTGTTTTCCAGGGCGAGGGTACACTCATTAGTGAAAGTCGTCTCGAGTGTGTGTAGTGTGTGTGGGGGTGGATGTGTCTGTGTGTGTGTGTGTGTGTGTGTGTGTGAGAGGGGTGGGGGGCGGTCCCTCAGAGGATAAACAGTGAAGCGAGGGGGAGGGACAAGGGGGGACCACAGCATTCTTCCCTCACATACACACACACACACACGCACACATACACACACAGCATTCTTCCCGCTCTCTATTTCTCTCCCACACACACACACACACAGTCACACACACACACTCACACACACACAGCATTCTTCCCTCTCTCTTTTTTTCTCACACACACACATAAACACGCATGCACACACACACACAAACACACACACACACACAGCATTCTTCCTTCTCTCTTTTTCTCTCCCACTCCCTCTCTCTCTTACACACACACACAAACACACACATACACACTTTTTGACTCTCCCACGAAGACATATAGATATATCTAGCATAGTACAATATCTATCTATCTATCTATCTATCTATCTATCTATCTATCTATCTATCTATCTATCTATCTATCTATCTATCTATCTATCTATCTATCTGTCTCTCTGCCTGCCTCTGCCTGTCTGTCTGTCTGTCTGTCTGTCTGTCTGTCTGTCTGTGTATCTCACTCTCTGCCTGTCTGTCTGGCTGTTTGTCTATCTGACTGTCTTCCAGTCTGCCTGTCTATCTGTCTGTCTGTCTGCCTGCCCATATGTCTGTCTGTCTGTCTGTCTTCTGTCTGTCTGTCTGTCTGTCTGTCTGTCTGTCTGTCTGTCTGTCGGTGGAAGTGCACACCTTGCCACACTCTTCTCCCTCACATGAAGCCTATGGATCCAGATTTGCCCACATGCCGCTGTGGTTCCTCACATAAAGCATATGGATCCAGATTTGCCCAAATGCTACTCTTCTCCCTCAAGTGAAGCACATGGGTCACATGCATCTGTGAAGTAAAGCAAAGACACAGTGCCTTCTGCTGGTGGGCTGTGGTACTACAGCCTCTCCGGCCAACAAGGTGCTATGGGCTAACTGGGCATTATGCTTCTACAGGTGCTATGGGCTGAAGGGTCATGTGCATCTACAGGTGCTGTCTGCTAATGGGTCATATGTGTCTACAGGTGCTATGGGCTACATGGCTTATGTGTGTCCACAGGTGCTATGTGCTAACGGGTCATTATGCTCCTACAGGTGCTGTGGACTAAATGGTCATTATGCTCCTATAAGTGCTATGGGCTAAATTGTCATTATGCTCCTATAAGTGCTGTGGGCTAAATGGTCATTATGCTTCTCTCACTCCATCACTGGGTGGGCATGTAGGTGGATTGTGTGTGTGTGTGTGTGTGTGTGTGTGTGGGTGTGTGTGTGTGTCTGTAAAGGTCATTGGGTGGCCATGAAGTCGGACTGTCGGAGACAAAAGCCAGCCACAAAGCCTGTTGTTGTGTACAAGAAGTCTACAAGAACTCTTTGTTACACAGTGATATTGAAAAGCAGCCTGTAGTTCAGTGGTAAAAGATGCCAATACATTACACCTAGCCTACATACAGGTTAATTATGCCACAATTGAACCCATATTCTGTTTGCGAAAGTTTGAAGTTGCTGTTATGAGATGTGTGAATGACCCCGCAAAGTCAGAATCTGGAAATTCCGCTAGTTAGCGGACCAATCTCGGACTCCGACGGTCTCCCTCATTTTCGATGGCTAGTTAAAAATTAGGGAGGTGCATGCAAGCATGCAACAATGCAACCATGCAAGCACGCAAGGAGTTCTCCGTGTGTGCAAGCCTACAGAGTTGGGTAACAATAAAATTTGGGTTATTTGGGTGTATGGGTGTGTGTGTGTGTGCATGTGTGCGTGCATGAATGTGTGTGGGTGTGTATGTGTGTGTGTGTGTGCAGCACGTGTGTCTGTGTGTGTGTGTGCGTGCGTGCATGTGTGTGTGTGTATGTGTGTGCAGTGCGCGTGTCTGTGTATGTGTGTGCGTGCGTGTGTGTGCATGCGTGTGTCTGTGTACAGCGCGTGTGTCTGTGTATGTGTGTGTGTGTGTGCATGCGTGTGTGTGTGTCTGTGTATGTGTGTGCGTGTATGTGTGTGTGTGTGCAGCGTGTGTCTGTGTATGTGTGTGTGTGTGTATGTGTGTGTGTGTGTGCATGCGTGTGTGTCTGTGTATGTGTGTGCGTGCGTGTGTGTGTGTACAGCGCGTGTCTGTGTATGTGTGTGTGTGTGCGTGTGTGTGTGTGCATGTGCGTGTATGTGTATGTTCTAGTATTAGATCTGAGGTGTCACATGTCTAGTAACGGTCAGGAAGTGACTGTTTGCTTTAAGAGTACCAGCGTTCCACCAGACACACACACACACATACACTCACACACAGCCAGCACTCCAACAAAGACACACTAGAAAGCCACAGAAAGCCAGTATACACACACACACACACACACACACATATACACAGGTATGTATCCTACACACTCACCAAAGCTATGGTCACTCATCACTAACTGACACACACACACACACACACAAACCGCTCTGGAAAAAATTAAGAGTCCACTGCAAAAAATTTTAAATCATGATCTCTACATGTATGACAACCATTCCTTTCCCGTCAGTTGAATTTGGAATTTGGGAGAAATGTTGTCATGTAGTTTACAGAATAAAACAAAAATGAACATTTTACTCACACATATTCCTATAAATAGTTAAATCAGAGTAACTGGTAATTTTACCATGGTCTCTTAATTTTTTCCAGAGCTGTGGATACACACACACACACACACACACACACACACAAACGTACACAGGCATGTACCCTACTCACACACACAGTAAACAAAGACTCCAGAAAGACCGAAGAAGAAACACTTGAAAGCCACAGAAAGACAAGTACACGCACACACACACATAGACGCACACACACACCTCTCGTGACTTCAGCTGAAGTTTGACTTCCATCAAGCAGCATCAGGTCTCTGAACTTCTCATTTAGCATCAGGTTTGTGTGTGTGTATGCATGTGTGTGTGTGGGGGGGGTGGGGGGGGGTGTATGTGTGTGTGAGTTAAAGAGCATGACTTTAAGATTAGACCACACAACAAAATTGGAGTGTTGAAATTTTCAGGGTTAAATATTTGGGAGTTGATTGTAACTCTTAAAGTGCAATTTTAACAATTTTTAATTTAAATTATGTCCAGATTTGGGGTTGTTTCACATTTTTGTGTTAATTAACACTGGAGAGTGTGGAGCTATATAAATCCTCAAAAGTGTTAAAACCAACTCTGGGAGTCATTTCAAAACTGGACTTCTTGCTGTGCAGATGAATTCAACTTTTTCTTAACTGTGTTTAGTGCTTCTCTGACAACTACACTATCATGAGATAAGACTGTTATTTCTGCAAAAGTATCATTATGATCTCATGTGATTTGGTATTGCTGTGAAAGTACATCATTCTCCTACTGTCACTGTTTCTGTATTTCTCCCTTTTTCATTGCTTTGGCTTCTATATGTGTGCTAGTATTAGATATACATATGAATTTGAATTATATAGACATATTATACATGAGATAGAGTTCATCATAACATAATATGTTAACATTATAACATACTAATATATGTTATAATAACACATACTAAACAAGATTTACAGCTTAAACCTGAATGTTATTGTAAGAGGAAGATCATTGTTAAAGAAGATTAAGTTAGTTTCATAAATATTTAGTCGTCTTCTCAGTTATGCTTATTGCTGAAATATTGAGCTGCATTCCTAAGTGTAGTGAGGACAGAAGAGCATTTAAAAATATCAAGATATCATATGCAAAATATTAAAATAAATGCAAAATATCAACATATCGTATGCAAAGCATCCACATATCATATGCAAAATATCAAGATATCATATGCAAAATATTAAAATAAATGCAAAATATCAACATATCGTATGCAAAATATCCATATATATGCAAAATATCAACATATCGTATGCAAAATATCAACATATATGAAAAATATCAACATATCATATGCAAAAATACAGAAGTGTAAGAATGCCAAGCAAAGGGGTAGCCAAGATTGCATTGTTTTGCAGAGCACTGAATGGATAAACATATGTCTTATCTACTACCCCACACACATGGAGCACAGACTTAATTACAGTACAAGACATATCGATAAAACACACATGTCTATCTATTGTCATAGAAGTGTATATAGACATATACTTTATTTAAAGGGAGAGAGAGGCATGCTTGATAATTCTAAGTGTATATAAATGTACTTTATTGAAATGAAGAGAGAGGCATGCTTTTATAATTTTAAGTGTATAGAAATATATTTTATTTAAAGGGGGAGAGATGCATGCTTTATAAACTGTATAGAAATATACTTTATATACTTTATAGGCATGCAGAGTCTGAGTTGAGAAAAAAAACAGCAGAGAGAGATATGAAAGAAAGAGAGAGCGAATGAGCAATCAAAAGAGTGTGTGTGAGAGAGAGAATAAGAGCGAGAGAGAGAGAGAGAGAGAGAGAGAGAGAGAGAGAGAGAGATGTAGATGTGAAAGCTCAGCAGAATTCAACAGGAGGTGAGTGTTTCCACAGTATATGTAGTGCAGTTTGTGTGTGTGTGTGCCAGTGTGCCAGTGAGTGTTTTCACAGTATATCTAGCGCTGTGTTTGTGTGTGTGTGTGTGTGGGTGCCAGTTCACCAGAGACTGTTTCTGCAGCATAACTACAGCACCGTGTGTGTGTCTGTGTGTGTGTGTGTGTGTGTCAGTGTGTGTGTCTGTGTGTGTGCGAGTTTGCCGGTGTGTCTCCTGCGTGACACAGGCACTCTCCATGGCCACCCTTGCCGTTGCCACGCCGACGGAGTACTACTACGAGTACGTGACGGTGCCGGAGGGCGAGGAGGAGCCGCTGGCGGTCGCCGTGCCGACGCTGTACTTCCTGCTGTTCGCGCTGGGGCTGGCGGGGAACGGGCTGGTGCTGCTGGTGCTGCGCTGGTCGCGGGGGGGCCGGCGGCTGGTGGACACCTTCGTGGTGCACCTGGCGGTGGCCGACCTGGTGTTCGTGCTGATGCTGCCGCTCTGGGCGCTGTCGGCGGCGCGGAGGCACCACTGGGATTTCGGCGAGCCGCTGTGCAGGCTCAGCAGCTACGTGCTGGCGCTCAACCGCTTCTCCACGGTGGCGCTGCTGGCCTGCATGAGCGCTGACCGCTACCTGGCCGTGGTGCGGCAGCTGGACTCGCGCTTCCTGCGCAGCAGCCGCTGCGTGCGGCTCACCTGCGCCCTCGCGTGGAGCCTGGCGGCGCTGCTGGCCGGGCCCGCGCTCTTCTTCCGCCGCGTGGACGCGCTGGGCGTGTGCTCGGACCCCGAGGAGTCCGCGGCGTTCCAGGCCTACGCGCTGCTGACGCTGCTGCTGGCCTTCGTGCTGCCCGTGGCCGTCATCCTGCTGTGCTACGGCGCCATCTGCCTGCACCTGCAGCGCCACTGCGCCCTGACCACCAACCCGCGCACCCACGCCCGCCGCCGCCACACGCTGAAGATGGTGCTGGCCATCGTCTCCGCCTTTGTGGCCTCCTGGCTGCCCTTCGCCGTCTGCCGCACCGCGCTCTCGGTGGTGCGGCTATTGGGGGTGGAGCTGGGGGCGGGGCAGGAGGCGGGGCTAAAGAGGGCGCTGCTGCTCTCCTCCTGTCTGGCGTTCGTCAACAGCTGCGCCAATCCCGCCATCTACCTGCTATTGGACCGCACCTTCCGGCGCCGCACCATGCTATTGGTCCACGCCTGCCTTGGCCACCGCCTACCCGCGCAAGATTCGCTCTCACACTCACACACACATACCACCCAGACCAACGACAGCCGCCCCACATGAACACACATACACACATGCACACACACATAGTTACACACACACTCGCACACACATACCACCCAGACCAACGACAGCCGCCCCACATGAACACACATACACACATGCACACACACATAGTTAGACACACACTCGCACACACGCACACCACCCAGATCAACGACTGCCGTGCCACATGAACACACACACATACACACATGCACACGAACATAGTTTCACAAACACTCACACACACACACACCACCCAGACCAACGACAGCCGCCCCACATAAACACACAAACATACACACATGCACACACACATAGTTACACACACACACGCACACACGCACACCACCCAGACCAACGACAGCTGCGCCACATGAACACACACACACACACACACGCACACATACGCACACACACTCACTCACACACACACACCACCCAGACCAACGACAGCTGCGCCACATGAACCCACACACATACACACATGCACACACACAGTTACACACACATACTTACATACACACACACACCACCCAGGCCAACGACAGCTGCACCACATAAACACACACACACACGCTGCCTTCACTCAAACTCTGCACCTAGACACACACACCGCCCTCCCTCAATCTCCCACAGTAGCATTATCAGCTGCATGCCATCCTGGCATCTCCTTGGACAAGTCAACTAAAAATTATAACTTTACATACATTATAACTTTACATACATTATAACTTTACATGCATTATAACTTTACATACAGCATTACAACACATCTGTCTTAAAAACACATTTCCCTTTTCCTCACAAGATGCATTTTTTTACAATCTCCCAGGTGAGTCTAACTGAAGAAACTGCTCAGCTTAGATGAACTCAGCTAGTTAGTCTTTTTAAACTCTGGAAACATACACACATACACACACACACACCAGCTGGTTTAGACTCTGCTGTTAGCTACCTTCACTCATGTGTGTCAAACTGCTGCTGTACCCTGTCACACTGGACTGACTTCTCAGCGCAACATGTGATATTTGTAACATGTGATACCTATAACATGTGAGACCTGTAACATGTGAGACCTGTGAGTGTGTAACATGTACTACCTATAACATGTGAGACCTGTAACATTTGAGACCTGTGTGTGTGTAATATGTGATACCTATAACATGTGATACCTGTAGCATGAGATGCCTTTAACATGTGAGACCTGTAACATTTGAGACCTGTGTGTGTGTAACATGTGATACCTATAACATGTCATACCTGTAACATGTGAGACCTGTGAGTGTGTAATATGTGATAGCTGTAACATGTGAGACCTGTAACATGCCATACCTGTAGCATGAGATGCCTTTAACATGTGAGACCTGTGTGTGTGTGTAACATGTCATAACTGAAACATATGACACCTGTGTATGTGTAATGTGGATATCTGTGGGTGTGTAAGATGTGATACCCATGTTTTTGTAATGTGGATACCTCTGTGTGTGTGTGTGTGTGTGTGTGTGTGTGTGCATGTGTGTGTGTGTGTGTGTGTTGTTAATAAATATATGTGTGTAATGTGTGTGGATGTACCACTTTACCAAAGCTTCAATAAATGTCTCTTATCACGGCCAATCCATCTGTGCTGTTATGTGTTTAACTGGAGCATTGTATCAAACTACTATTTATCCTCCTATATTACACTGCTGTTATTAAAACCACTATTAGTACTCTTATATTACACTGCTGTTATTAAAACTACTATTAGTACTGCTATATTACATTACTTCCACTATTTTACAGTTACAGTCCCTGGATCAGTGTGGGGTTAGATGCCATCTCAACTATTGGTAGGGCAGGATTTAAACCGGCAACCCTTCGATTGCAAGACCAACTCCCTAACCACTAGGCCACAGCTGCCACACAGCTTGTTTCTATAATATATTACACTGCTGTTATGAAAACTACTCTTAGTACTCCTGTATTACACTGCTGTTATTAAAACTATTATTACTCCTCATATATTACAATGATATTATAAAAGTATTATTATTACTCCTGCTATAGGCTATTACAGTGCAACATGTCATACCTGTGACATGTCATACCTGTGACATGTCATACCTGTAACATGTCATACCTGTAACATGTCATAGCTGTATGTGTGTAATATGTGATACCTGTGTGTGTAATGTAGATACTTGTTTGTGTAAGATGTGATACCTGTGTTTGTGTAATGTGGATATCTGTGTTTGTGTGAATACCTGTGTGTGTGTACTGTCATTACATGTGTGTGTGTGTAATGTGTGTGTGGATGTACCGCACAAGCTTTAATATTGTCTTTTTTGTGGGCAATCCATCAATGCTGCTTACATCCCGTCCAGAGTGTTGCGATCCTCTAATACGATCCATCTGGCCGTGCCCTCTCTTAACACAAAGCGAGGTCACTCCAAACTTTTCTCTGTCGTTGTCCCTCAGTGGTGGAACAACCTACCAGTCGCTACAAGAGCAACAACATCCCTCTCGACCTTCAAAAAGCTTGTGAAAACCCTTCTTTTCCGAGACTGCTTCCCTTCCTAACAAAACTAATCTCCACTAACTATCTCTTTACATAGGTGCCTCGTGCTTGTATGAGTGTGTAAGGGGGTGTGTGTGTCTGAAGTGTCCCTGCCCTGGGAAACTTAGCTAAGGCATATATCTCCTTGTGTGTATGTGTATAGTCTGTTTCTCTACACATCTGTTAGCTTATTATGTCCTCCTTTTGTAAGTCGCTTTGGATAAAAGTGTCTGCTAAGTGTAAGGTAATTGGAGCACTGCATCAAACT
This sequence comes from Coilia nasus, assembly GCA_027475355.1. Classification (NCBI taxonomy): domain Eukaryota; kingdom Metazoa; phylum Chordata; class Actinopteri; order Clupeiformes; family Engraulidae; genus Coilia; species Coilia nasus. Next base: position 31,929,632 of record CM050211.1, read on the forward strand.
ACTATTAGTACTCCTCCTATATTACACTGCTGTCATTAAACCAATAATTATTATTACTCATATATTACACTGGTATTATAACATTTATAATGCATTGTAGTACGTTAACAAGCGCACACACACACATATGAAAGACTTTAGACTCTCTGTCTCTCTCTCACACACACACACACACACACACAGACTCAGACTCTGGGGACTTCAGGCCATCAGAGAAAAAATCTTTTGCTGAGGCAAACAGACAGGATCATAACAAGAAACAGGGAAATTCACAAGACACAAAATGCACGACCAAAGTATATTTCTCACGAGTGTGTGTGTTAAGTGTCTGCGTCTGTGCTCTGACAAAGCCTGAGAGTTCAAATGGTTACTGAAGCCCACAGTGGGGCTATGAGATGAATCATCAATCTTTCTGTCTCCTTCTCTCTCTCTCTCTCTCTCTCTCTCTCAAATATGCCAATCTGTAGTGCCAATGATAAGAGCAAAGTTTCTCATTTCTCGTGTCTGTGTGTTTAATGTTTGTTGTGTGAGTGAAAATGTTTGAAGCATGGGTCTGTGTGGAGTGTGTAATTTCTTGTCTTTGTGTGTGCGTATGTGCGTGTGTGTGTGTGTGTGTGTGTGTGTGTGTGTGTGTGTGTGTGTGTCTGTCTGTCTGTGTGTGTGTGTGTGTGTGTGTGTCTGTGTGTGTGTGTGAGCCTTAGAGTTCAGCAGGTCACTGATGCCCACAGTGGAGCTGTGACATGAATCACCACTCTGTGTCTCTCTGTTTCTCTCACACACACACACACACACACACACACACACACAGACACACACATATACACACATTTATTTCTCTTTCCAGACACCCAGTGTGCCAGTTTGTCTAGCCGTGGGTGCAAGAGGTGACTGAGTCAAAGTGGATGACCCGACACACACACACACACACCAGGGGCGATTCCTTTAAAGGTGTACTTCCATCGTGTTTTCATTAATTTTGCGGTGTTCTCTAGTATTAATAATTGCCCTGTGCGCTGGTTTTAATGAAAAAAATGTTCTAGGGCTTCTGTTTCAGGCTGTTTTAGTTTGGTAGAGAGGGTGGGGCCGGGAGAACGACACGATTTCACCAGAGGCACGCTCCCTGCAGCTTCCTTTGCCCCACAGTCAACTTGATAGCAGAGTAAGGTAAAGGGGAAAAGTCAACTTGACAGCGCTAAAACTGCACACAGAATGTCTACGGAGATACAGCCATATGTGTTTGATCCTGAATCCGAAGAGGAAGGAGAGATGGCACAAGCACAGTCGCTTCCTGACCGTTTGTCAATGAACGTTTCAGAACGGTAATATTTGCATGACAAAACAGTGCAAGTGCCCTGCTAAATGCAGTTCAGTCATTCAACTAGCCTGCTAATCTTATACGAGTCAGTCAAACAGGCTAACATTATTTAAAGCCCATTCGGTCAGTTTCTTTTATATGTATTTCCACGTCTACGTCACGCCGAAGGCCCTTTTCGCATTGGGTCGTTTTTCCGCCTATTGTCTTCTTTTGACTGATATAGAAAATGGGGATAGAAAAACATTTTGATATGCAGCATGCATATGCAACTCGGGGTGACCTTTCATATTTCAAAAGAGCAAGTACTAAACGGTTTCTCGTGGAAGTACACCTTTAAGACAACAAGGGAAGCACAACTTCCTCTAACATTTCACACAATAAATGGTCAAATATGCAAGGTTGAATTTACATTAAATTGGGATTGACATTATGTTTAAAACTAGAAGCATCCTAGAAATATGTTTAACTTCATAGCTAAGTCTTGATAACTCTGTTTATTATTGTCGGGTCCGACGCGATTTTCCGAGGGTTTTGAATGCACAGCACAGCGGGACACCCCATTGAAGCTGAACGTCTGATGCACTTTTTTTCAATGCAGTGAAGCCATGTGTTCATTGGATAAATGCTGAAAATCGTCATTTCCTCGGACGCTCAGCGTCTCTGGGGGTGAATGGAAAATGAGATGGGCGGGGGCGGGCCAAGACGCTAGGCTTACACATTATAATTGGTGGAACTGTCTAAAAGACTACACCCCTTTTGATTGGCAGGCAAACAAACATCGGAGTAAAGTAGAATTCAGTCGCTAGCGGATTTCCCAAAGACAAGTGGTGAGAGAACGTGTTGTCCGTCCAGAGTGCTTGTTATTTACACATTGCACATATTATATTCTAAATAAAACATACCAGTCAGCACAAAGTTATTGAGTTTTTTGTCTAAGTTTCATTAGTTCGTTCACAATCATATTGTTCAAATTAGTCAAGTTGTTAAGGAAACTAGCCCGCTTGTTAGCGTGCTAGCCCAATACAATGGCTACTGCTAATATTGTTGACAATTTTGGCAAACCCATTCGATAGTCTTCCGTATGAGGAGAGACTAGAAATTAAACAGCAGGACAGACCAACACCCAAGACTGATTTGGCCCACAAAAACTGGTGAAAGTAACTGTTTTTTTTTTTCTTCAACTTTCCTGGTATGACGAGATGAACTGTCTAATTGGACGTGCTGTGACAAACAGAATGTACTGTTGGCCATGCCTCTTGATAAAGCTGTGTCAGGGATATGTAGTTTTAGTCAAATGTAGGTTTTACGGACCTGAATAACTTTGACAGGGCATACAAAAAGGCATGAAAAAAGCAATGGCATTTCCTGCAAAAGGAGCGCAGGGCAGAATTTATACACAATAACGTGTATTTCTAATGGTTCTGTTATATATTTCTGTTCATGTTCTGTTCAGTTCTGGTATTGTTGTATACAGATACAGTTTGGGTGTGTGTTACTCCTGAAAATCATTTTCATATGTGTGTTACTGTAGTTCTGTGGCATGGCTGTGGTCAGGCAGTAATAAGGCACACCTCAGTCTTCTACGATGACACACACACACTTGAGTCCTAGTTCTACCTTACACACACAGCTCAGTTTTCCACCTCGACAAACACAGATACTTGAGTCCTAGTTCTACCTTACACACACACCTCAGTTTTTCACCTTGACACACACACACTTGAGTCCTAGTTCTACCTTACACACACACCTCAGTCTTCTACCTCGACATATACACTTGAGTCCTAGTTCTACCTTACACACACACCTCAGTCTTCTACCTTGACATACACATACTTGAGTCACAGTCCTAAAACCCCAGTGCAGCACCGGTGTTCTTGCCCTAAATGAGTCTTTTCCTCCTCAGTGTCGTGTCATCTCTGCCACTACTACAGTCAGCATCTATTCAGTTTTCATGTTTTATCGATCAGGACAAAGGACAGGACCTACGCCAAAGTTTTGTTGTGCCATATCATTACATGTAATCAAATAAATAATTATTATGTTACCATATACTCAAAGTCTTTCTGGTTGAACTGCTTTTCATCTGCTGTTCTGTGTGCATGTAAATGAAGAACTTCTCATTTGAATCTATGTTCTATGTGAATGTAAGTTAGATGTTGATGTTGAGGTCTCATTTTAATTTCTTAATTTTAATTGCTCTGTGTGAATGTAAGTTAGCCATTGAGGTCTTACTTTAATCTCCTGCTCTGTGTGAATGTAAGTTAGGCATTGGTGTCGAGGTCTCAGTGTAATCTCTTGCACTGTGGGAAGTTAAGTTTGGCATTGAGGTCTAATTTTAATCTCTTGCTCTGTGTGAATGAAAGTTAGGTATTCAGGACTCAGTTCAATCTCTTGCTCTGTGTGAATTTAAGTTAGGCACGTTAAGGTCTAATTTTAATCTCCTGCTCTGGGTGAATGTGAGTTAGGCAGGTTCAGTTCTCAGTTTAATCTCCTGCTCTGTGTGAATGTAAGTTAGGCATTGATATCGAGGTCTCATACAGTCAATGGGCACGTTCAGGTCTCAGTGTAATCTCCTGTTCTGTATGAATGTAAATTAGGTGTTGAGGTCTAATTTTAATCTCCTGCTCTGTGTGAATGTACGTTAGGTGTTGATGTTGAGGTCTGACCCTGAGTCAGATGAGTTGTTGACGGAAACTAGCGTTGTTTTACAGCACACATGCCTCTGCAAACACACACCTACAGCACTATTACAATTAGCAAACATACACTTATCTCATTTTAGCAATAATACTTTCATGTCAAATTAACAATGTCAGTTTTATGTAAAATGAGTTATCATCAATTTATATAAAATTAGTAATGGTCAATTAATGATACATTAGCAATGACAAATTCATGTAAACTCAGCAATGTTACATTTATATTAAATTAGCAGAGATAAATTAATGTAGAATGGTAGAAGGAAGTCTACTGATTTAATCATTAGAAATCAACAGCAAAAGTAAGTCTGCTGATCTAGGAGCCCAGACACACACCCACACAGACACTCACAGAGGTGTGAAATGCAGATGAAACAGCGTCGTTCTGACGCTTGCCTTATTTAGCAACACACCAGTCATGGGCACAGGGTTAGTATTGTAGCATTTCAGCTGCAGAGAGAGAGAGTGAGAGAGAGAGAGAGAGAGAGAGAGTGGCAGTGAGAGAGAATGTATGGCAATGTAAAATCTGTTTTAAATATGTTTCGGTTATGGTAAAATAATAATGTTTATTTAAAGTAAAATATTCAGTTTTTCAGTGTCTGTTAGTGATAGCCAAGTAATGTTTATTTAAAATATTATGTTGTTGGTGATGTAAAAATTTTAGTCTTTTAGAGGTAGGTTACTGATGGGCAAATATTTATTTAGAAGGTATATTAGTGAAGATCAAATATTATTTATTTAAATTGGATGTTAATATTGGTTTTTATTTGAAAAGTATGTTACGGTTGGTAAAATATTATTTATTTTAAGTGTATGTTAGCGAAGGCAGAATAATTTTTATTTAAAATGTATGTTAAAGTTTTAAAGTCTTATTTATTTGTTTGAAATGTATGTTAATGTTTTTAAAGTATTATTTATTTGAAATGTATGTTAATGTTTTTATTTATTTGAAATGTCTGTTATTGTTTTTTTATTTATTTGAAATATGTGTGACTGATGGTAATAATGCATGTTACTGATGGATGGCTGCCCAATGCTGACTCAGTGCAAAGGTCATGCGTATTTGACTATTAGTTACTCGGTGTTGATGCACACGGAAATCACTAAAATACAGCACAAATGTAAGCACAGTAAGAGCTTTCTATAGCGAAAGCAAAGTAAGAGCTTTCTAGATAGCGCTCATGTAAAGCCATCTACGATCACACAGCCGCATAGATATGCATGACTGTACCCACACAAACACACATGTAGATATGCACGTGTACCCGCACACACACACACATACACATGTACATATGTAAATGTGTACCCACACACACACACACACACATTGACACACACATATATAGATATGTAAATGTGTACCCACACTGATGTGTTGATATAGGACTGGCTCTGTGGTGGCTGTGTGTTTCCGTTGGTGGTGTGACTGAGACTGCTGGGTACACATAAACGTATCTACATGTGTGTTTGTGTGTGTGTGTATGTTTCCGCTGCCGCTGAAGCGACTGAGACTGGTGATGAGAAACACAACCCTGAAACTTTCTCACGAGCCACCGAGCTGGTCAGACACAGCACTCGCTAAATGAGTGGACTGGGTCTCAGATGACTAGTGCGCACACACACACACACCCACACACACACACAGCTCAGCAAACACATGTTAATAGAACCTATAAGAATCAGAATCAGTCAAACACATACGCACACACACGTCAGTCAAATTAGATTATTTCCTTTCAGTTCAGTTGATTTATTGCACTCTGATGATGATAGCGATGATGATGGTGATGATGATGATGATGTAATTTTTACCATCACACAGACACATACACACACATACACACACACACACACACACACACACACACATATATATATATATATATATATATATATATATACAGTATACAGGTTGTTCTGACCTCTAATCCGTGTGTCTGTGTGGTGCTGACTGCACACACACACACACACACACACACACACACACACATATGCACTGTTCATACGGCCGGACAAACAGCATTCAAGAGACACATCAGCATTCTTACGGGAGACATTCACACGTCTTACTCACCCTACAAGCCCTTAGGAGACACATCAGCATTCTTACCAGAGACATACGCACAGGCCTTACTCACCCTACAAGCCCTTAGGAGACACATCAGCATTCTTATGGGAGACATGTGCACACGCCTTATCCATCCTAGAAGCCTTTAGGAGACACACCAGCATTCTTATGGGAGACATACACACAAGCCTTACTCATCCTACAAGCACACAGAAAACTAGATCTAGATGGCAAATATACATTACTGACACAGAATAAATACATACAGATGGCAAATATACATTACTGAGGAGAAATACATATATTTATAATTAATATTATGTCAAATATACATTCAAGAGACATATAGCCTACGTTCATCATCAAGCCTATGGGGGAGAGAAACGTAGAGATTACAGGTTACAGGAGAAATACAGATTAGAGGAGGAATATAGAGTACAGGAGAATTTAAGATTAGAGGAGAAGATATCAGTCTGAAAAGTGTATTTACGTCCTTTAGATCCACTTACACTTAAGAGTGCTCAGCTGGTCAGCTTTAAAACATCTCAACACTTTTAAGTAAAAAAAAATACATAATATTACCCATTATAATAATGAATACTTAATGCCATGTATTATAATAGTGAATAAGCAATGTAACATATTATAGTACTGAATGATTAATCTACTTATGATAATAATAATAATAATAATAATAATAATAATAATAATAATAATAATAATAATGATAATAATGACTACAGAGTGTCACAGTGAGGCTAACTTCATCATGCCATCTGTCTGCTTTTGTATATAGAAAGCCTTTTATTGTCACTACACACATGTACACTTTACATTATACACATGTACAATTTACACTATACACATGTACACTTTACATTATACACATGTACAATTTACACTATACACATGTACACTTTACATTATACACATGTACACTTTACATTATACACATGTACAATTTACATTATACACATGTACACTTTACATTACACACATGTACACTTTACATTACACACATGCGCAATGAGATTCAAAGCAACTCACTCTTCAGTGTAGACATGTATGTAGGATATTTACAACATACAATAAAAAATAAAAAAGCATTAGTGCAACACAAGACGAAGATAGAAGAGGGGGTGGAGTGAGATACACAGTTTTGAGGTAGAGATAAGAGAGGCTCTATATGCAGGGTGCAGAGTTCTCAGGTACAGATAAGGGGGGGGGGGGGGTTATTTTCAGAGTGACATTGCACATTGATGAACATTGTAAACTCAAAAACCAATAAAGGAGACAGCATTACATTACATTACACTTAGCAGACGCTTTTATCCAAAGTGACTTACAAAAGGAGGACATAATGAGCTAACAGATGCGTAGAGGAACACAGAGTAAACAGACTACACACATACACACAAGGAGATACATGTGCCTTAGCTACGTTTCCCAGGGCAGGGACACCTCCCTACAGACTCATACAAGCACGGGGTGTGTGTTATTAAGGTCTGTAATTGAGGTGGTTGGTGTGTGTGATTGAAGTCTCTGATTACATTACATTACACTTAGCAGACGCTTTTATCCAAAGTGACTTACAAAAGGAGGACATAGCTAACAGATGTGTAGAGAACATCAAAGGTACCTATGTAAAGAGATGGTTAGTAGAAATTAGTTTTGTTAGGAAGGAAAGCAGTCTCGGAAGAGAAGGGTCTTCACAAGCTTTTTGAAGGTCGAGAGGGATATTGCTGCTCTTGTAGCGACTGGTAGGCAGCAGGCATGACACTGAAGAAGGGAGACCCGAAACGTTTGACGGGCAATAAAATGTATGACTAGGAGTGCTGTCACCTTTATTGTTTTTTGAGTTTACAAGGTTTTAGGTTGTTTGGTGGATAGTTTGGTGAGGTGAGCGCGTTTATGAACTCTATTGATTTACATTGAACATTGCTAGTGGAAGAGAGAACACCAAAGGAGAGAGATGTGCCCTAAGTTTCCCTGAGTGGGGACACTTGGACTACAAAACTCTTTGTGTGTCATGTGCAAAGAACAAAGGACAGTGGGAGTGTACACATTGACAGTACCTATAATGACATTGCGCAGTAAAGATATTGCACTGTATCCCATACCATTTCAGTTAAATACTGCACAATAGGTGGATGGAAGGAGGTCTGGGGGTCAGGGGATTGGAATGTGGGGTCAGTGCATGTGTGTAGTCAGTGCATGCATGTAGTCAGTGCATGTGTGCATGTGCATGTGGGTAGTCAGTGTGAATTCAAATTGGTAAAGGCTTTTGGGGGGAAAAAACGTTTTTTTTAAGTCTGTTGATTGTTGTTTTGATGCACCTGTAGTGCCTTCCTGAGTGTGAGTGAGTGAGTGAGTGAGTGAGAGAGCAAAAGACCTGGGCTGAGCTGTAAACTACTGAGAATCGACCACATGACACATGCTCAGAAAAACCACACAAACGCTTCTCTTTTTTTCCTGTGGCTGTGGGACACGTCACATCTACACACACACACACACACACACACACACACACACACACACACACACACACACACACACATCAGACACACTCCCCCAGCAGAGGGGTACACTGTAGGTCAGGGTGGCTGGAGGGTCTTTAGTGGTAGTAGTAACACCTTAATGCTATCCTGATATCTGGGCCACAATATGCCGTTTCTGTGACTCCTTGTGTGTTACTATACAGTGAGCACAGAGGTCGGAGGTCAGGCTCCTTGTTGTCATAGTTACTGAAAGAGTGAAAACGCCAAGCCACCCAGGCTTGTGATACAGCAGGCGTCATGTCCTGGCTGTGATGTGTTCCCACGGGGGCTTTGTCAACCCTGACCTTTCACATCTGACCCCTGAGCCCTCACATCTGACTCCTGACCTTTCACATCTGATCCCTGACCTTTTGCATATGACCCCTGACCTTTCACATCTGACCCCTGAGCCCTCACATGTGACCCCTGACCTTTCACTTCTGACCCTTGACCTTTCACATCTGATCCCGACCCCTCACATCTGACCCCTGACCTTTCACATCTGACCCACTCATGACCTTTAGCACATGCGTCCAGCCATGTTGGGGACAGGTAACCTACAGCAGGTGACCCTTAGCTATGTGTGGCTATAGGCTACAGGCCAGTGCTCATCAGATCAAGTCAAATCAGCTTTATTGTCAATTCTTCACATGTGCTAGACATACAAGACATACATTGAAATTAAGTTTCTTACTATCCCATGTGTAGACAAGACAGGACATTAAACGTTAAACATTAAACTGCAAGATAAGACAATGTGGAGTACTGTAAGATATTTGTGTTCCTATCTATCCTGAGTTTAATGTGTAACATTATCATAGTAAGTAACATTTTGCTTGACCACTACGGTAACCTCAAGTCAATAAATTAGCTAATTATAAATAAACTATGCTAAAAGGTGAAAAAATTGTACAAAAAGGCATATTGTTCCAATCCGCTAACTGCCAGTAGTGCTACTGAGGTACCCTGAGCATGGTACCATCCCCACACACTGCTCCCCGGGCGCCGTAGTCATGGCTGCCCCCTGATCACGTGTGTGATGGGTTAAATGCAGAGCCAGTGTCATTGTGTACACTGTGGTGTACAATGTAATCACAATGACACTGGGTGCTGTTTGTTTATTGCTTTGTTTATTGATATCTGCATTATGGCTTCAAGGAGGTAAATGACTTTTCTAATAGTGGAATGACTTCATGTAAAAGTGTGAAAGTTCTTGTGTCTAGTGAACTACAAACAAGTTCTGCCCATAAAATGAAACGTTATTTTACCACTTTATTAGATGTATCTATGATTGAAGTGTTCCTGTCCTCTTTGCCCCCCCCCCCCCACACACACACACCTGGGTGTGTATAAGAGTTTACTAGTACAGATTTTTTTTACTTTTATTTGTACACATAATTACCTCAACTGAGTAGCATGTTGCGCTGTTGGGTGATTTGTCGATATTGAACTTTTCGCAACGTGAACTTCAAAGCAGCTGGGTTAGGAGTAACATTGTCGTGTGTGTGTGTGTGTGTTTGTGTGTGTATATGTGTGTGTGTGTGTGTGTGTGTGCGCACATGCGTGGGTTTGTTGCTGTCTGGGGTATGGAGCATAAAGGGAAACCACAGAGACATTTTGATTCTGCTGCTGACGCACGTGAGCAAAGACTCCAATCTTACTCTCCTCACGAACACTTAGAGATAAGAAGATTCCACTCTCCTCACGAACACTTAGAGATAAGAAGATTCCACTCTCCTCACGAACTCTGCTCCTTTCACCTCAGCTGATCCTATGGCCCATATTAGCATTTGGGCTACATTAATATTTGAGGTACATCAGTATTTGGGGTAAATTAGTATTTGGTGTGGTAGTATTAATAATTTGGTGTGGATTAGTATTTTGGATCCATTAGTATTTGGTGTGGATTGATATTTGGGGTAGATTACTATTTGCATATAGTAGCTAAATTCAGATTTGGCTATTTGTGCTAAGTTAGCATTTGACTCTATGGACTAGATTTGTATTCGACTATTTGGGCAAGATTCATATCTGAATATCATCTTAAATTAGTTCAGATCAGAATCATGTTTATTGTATCTGTGTTTAAGTAGCACATTTGAGGAATGTTTCTGCCCAATGTTGTCTCTTCCGCTCCATAAACACAATAACAGGAGCATATACACACTAAACACTACAGCACAATATCCCATTATTTGTTACATTATTGTTAGAATACTTTTGTGTTATTTACACAAGGGACATTACAGCCAAAGACCCAAATGGTAGAGACTATAAACAATGTTCATACTGTGTGTGTGTGTGTGTGTGTGTGTGTGTGTGTGTGTGTGTGTGTGTGTGTGTGTGTGTGTGTGTGTGTGAGAATGCAGCTGTGATGTCTTGAGGAAGATTGTTCTCTGTCGCCCTCTGGAGGGAGGAAGCTGTAAAGGTTGTGTCCAGGATGTGAAGAGTTAAAGAATTTTCACGTCCTTCTTCTTGGTGTGTGTGGCGTCCTGTGGTGTGGGACAGGGGACACCAAATAAGAGTTGTTGTTGAGTTAACTGTACTTTAAAATATGTTATTTAAGGGTCAAAAAAGTAAATTCAAACTCCATACCACTCTAAATCGGGTTTGTTTTTGTGAGCTTGCAGAAGGCCTTGCTACATTGGTCCTGTGCTGACACCTAGCGGCAAACTCAAGTCAAGCCACGTTTATTGCTGTAGCACATAAAAAACGTTGACCAAAGTGCTGTACAAGAGAGCTTTATAAAAGACTGACTGGCAAAGGACCAGAGAGAGCAAGACAGAGTAATGAGTAGACCTCATCGCAACAAAGAACAATAACACCCATTAAACAGTGCAGTGCATAAAACTAGCTTATTAAGCAAAGATCGAGCTCCAAACTATTCTTTGTTTCCCCTCTGTCCTGAAGAGGCTGGTGGGTCAGTCGTTGCCTGATCCTAGCGCTGTTCATTTCACATGCAGATGCCTCCGTACCACAGGGCTGAACACATAATATGAACAAATAATCCTAAACTGGAACTGTTGCTAACATGTGTGGACAGTTCGTTCACTGTGCAGTGCTTTAAAAGAAAGACAGCTAAAGTTTTAACCCGTCATGGTTAGCCAGAGAACTGCAGGTAGCCTGTAGAGGTGTCCTTGCTGCTGCTGCTGCGGTGGGATGGTGAGGTGGTGTCCCAACCGGAGGGGGTGGAGACGGTGCCATTGTGCGGCAAGATGGGGGTGTGCAGACGCCCTCGGCGAACTAAAAATCACTTCTAGCAGTTTCTCCATGACTGAGATTAAAGTGGTCTTAGACTTGACGAGCAACCCATGCAATTGATTAGTTCAGATCCAAACCGATAAGAGCATTAAAAAGCGACCGTGCTGAAATGCCGCTCCCTCCCCGTGACGCCACTGGTTCACGGTTCCCAGAACCCAAGTTGCTCTGCAGGCGACCACAAATTGGAATGCGTCGGGAAACGTGGGGAAAGTTGTAGGGTTATGGCCGGTGGAGCCTTTTTCTCGTCGGCGGAAATATTTCACTCTTTTCATCTGCAAACACGGTAAGCGCGAGCACCTCTGGTGTGTTTTGCACGTGGAAAAGTCCAGTGAGGAGACGCATGTAGTGTGTTCTGGAAGCCTGCCGCATAGCCCACTTACATACACACACACACACACACAGTAACAATGCCACAACAACTTATTCTGCTAGCGTTGCACATTTAAATCATTTGACCACTTCGAATGCAAAAGTGCACAAAGACAATTGCAATCACGGCTGGGCTTTGTGTGCGTGTCTAGGCTGCAGCTTGCAGTTTGCGAAGGAGCCGCTAAGTTGGAGCGCATATCACGTTACACTCTACTGTACTGACCGCAACAACAGCACACGTTCACACACAAGTTATGTTGGGTCCGTGTTGGGTGCGTTGGAAGTCTTGTGGAAATCCTCGCCAAAGTTTACACCGAGAGCCTGAGATTTGAGACACTGCGGATTTAGTTTCCTCCTAAGGGAGTTTAGCTCCCTCCAAATGGAGTTTAGTTTCTTGCAAAGGTAGCTTAGTTCCCTCCAAAGGGAGTTCAGTTCCTTGCAAAGGTAGTTTAGTTCCGTCCAAAGGTAGTTTCGTTCAGTCCAAAGGCAGTTTTGTTCCCTCCAAAGGGAGTTTTGCAGATACTCAGCCTTGCTGGGAAAGCAGTTCCTAAACAATGGGGAGCCTTTGGAGGCTTGAAAGAGAGGGAGCGAGTGATAGAGGAGAGGAGAGAAGAGGAATGAGAGATATAAAGGGGACTGGAGAGAGAGGGAGCAGGCGAGTGGAGAGAGAGCGAAGGAGGAGAAGAGAGGGAGAGAGGTAAGGAGGAGAGGAGAGGGAGAGATGTAGAGAAGTAGTAGAGAGAACAGAAGAGCAAAAGAGAGAGGTATGGAGGAGAGGGAGAGAGTGAGGCATGAGGAGAGGTCAGGAGAGGGAGAGAGTGATAGAGGAGTGGAGAGAGAAAGCTATGGAGGAGAGGAGTGGAGAGAGAGGTATGGGGGAGTGCAGAAGGAGAGAGGGATATGGAGGAGTGGCGAGAAAGGGGAGGAGAGGATGGTGTGTGAGGCATGAGGAGTAAAGAGAGGAACAGAGTGGAGGAGTGGAGAGAGAGATGGAGGAGTGGACAGAGAGATATATGGATGAGGGGAGGGAGAGAGAGAGGTATGGAAGGGTGGAGAGGGAGAGAAAGATGTGGAGAGGGGCTTCCCCGAAGAATAGGCTCCTAATGTTAACCCCCCCCCCCCCCTTGCTCTCTCTTGCTGTGTGTGTGTGTAATAACTTGACTTGACTCTCTCTCTCTGTCTCTCTCTCTCTCTGTCTCTCTCTCTCTCACACACACACACACACACACACCTCTCTGTCTTGCTGTCTCTCTCTTTCTCTTTCTCTCAGACACACAGTATTATAGTAAAAGATTGAACCATCTTTATGTGTGTGACATACTGTGGGTGTGTGTGTGTGAGGCATACTGTATGTGACTATTTGTGATAAGGCTGGCTTGTGTAGTAGGAGGCTGTGTGTGAGTGTGTGTGTGTGTGTGAGTGTGTGTGTGTGTGTGTGTGTGTGTGTGTGTGTGTGTGTGTGTGTGTGTGTATGTGTGTCATACTGTATGTGACTATTTGTGATAAGGCTGGCCTGTGTAGTAGGATGCTGCGTGTGTGTGTGTGTGTGTGTGTGTGTGTGTGTGTGTGTGTGTGTGTGTGTGTCATACTGTATGTGACTATTTGTCATGAGGCTGGCCTGTGTAGTAGGAGGCTGTGTGTGAGTGTGTGTGTGTGAGTGTGTGTGTGTGTGTGTGTGTGTGTGTGTGTGTGTGTGTGTGTGTGTGTGTATGTGTGTCATACTGTATGTGACTATTTGTGATAAGGCTGGCCTGTGTAGTAGG
>CM050211.1:31948649-31988649 GCA_027475355.1 Coilia nasus
CTTTCAGAGCATAGCTGTCATGGCACGAAGTAGCGCCACAGTGAGCGCTGTGCTTTGCGCCACTTGAGCATCAAAACCATTGTCTGCCGCCGCACTCAAAAGGGGGCGGCATAGGCCACTATTTCTCCCTTTTCAGAAGTTGAGATGGGAACTGTTTTGTTTCTCTTTCTCACACACGGGGCTGTTTTGTTTTGGTGTTAATAGAAATGCTTTGGTAAGTTGCTGGTAACGGGGGAAGCTAACGACGTGCGTTCTTCCCATCCAAAGTAACTAGGAAGGCTTTGAATCTGAGCGCAAAGCGGTGAAGCTGCTCATTAGTGAGACAGACTGGGTGTGAGGAGCGTGAGATAAGATTGTCGCTGCTGGTCGGTACATATTTGCGTTAGTTTGGTCATTACCTGTGAGCCACAGCGTCGGGGTGAGCTCAGGTGTGCTGACGTCACCGGTACGCCCTCCAGTGCACTCCCGACTCTTGCTCACTGATTCACACGGTGCTCGAGGTCCCACGCACATCCGCACGCATTCTGAAATCACGGTCGGCACTGGCGGTTTCGGATATCGAGAGATCTGAACGGAACGTCGAGAAGCTGAGTTGAATTTCCTGCGGAACGTACTGGAACAGTAACATGTAATGTGAGTATAAGCCGTTTGTGCCTAAACTTTATCCGAAGCGAATTACTTTAGGCTGAGTTACCGAAGAGTAGCCAAGCGCTCTGTGTCCCCTCCGATGAGGGACTCTAAAAACATCTGGACGTTAGTGGGCACAGGTACATAACTGCTTCCGCAGATCCGAAGCTTTCTTTGGGCTGTATGGCTCGCTTGGGTTCTTCCCTGTTTGTTTTTTTTCTGGGCTTTGCCTGCGTGGTGTTTGCTTTTTTGGGGTTTGGTGTGTTAGTGTCTGAGTGTTTGGTGTGTTAGTGTGTAAGTGTTAGTGTGTGAGTGTTTGGTGTGTTAGTGTGTGAGTGTTAGTGTGTGAGTGGTTGGTGTGTTAGTGTGTGAGTGTTAGTGTCTGAGTGTTTGGTGTGTTAGTGTGTGAGTGTTAGTGTGAGTGTTTGGTGTGTTAGTGTCCAGGTGTTTGGTGTGTAAGTGTTAGTGTGAGTGTTTGGTGTGTTAGTGTGTGAGTGTTTGGTGTGTTAGTGTGTGAGTGTTTGGTGTGTGAGTGTTAGTGTGTGAGTGTTAGTGTGTGAGTGTTAGTGTTTGGTGTGTTAGTGTTTGGGTGTTGGTGTGAGTGTGACGTGTTGAATGCACTGGTCGGTAGCAGGGCAGCTTGATGGCGAGTGAGCCCAAAGCTACCTGAGGTGTGTGCGTGTGTGTGTGTGTTGTGGCATGCGCTTCGCCCGGGCTGGAGTCGGGTGTAAATCATATGTAGCCGTGTGTCTATTAATCACTACCGCCTAGACAGCGTGTAAAAGGGCTAAGTGTGTGTGTGTGTGTGTGTATGTGTGTTATCAGATGGGAGTGCTATCAGTTTCGGTGTAATAAAGGCAAGACTCAGTAATGCATCATGTGTCTGAAAGACGTCTGTTAATCATTGTCAGAACCCAACACCCTCCTCCTGCTGAACACACACACGTACACACACACACACACACACACACACACACACACACACACACACACACACACACACATCCTCCACAACCTCACACACTACACATACATCACACGTCACAGCATCACACACTTTACAAACACTTCACTTCTTCTGCTGGACACACACATACACACGGCCCAAGTAAATGTGGTGTGCTCAAGTGGTGTGTGTGTGTGTGTGTGTTGTGAATGTGAGTTGGTCTGACCATAGCTCAAGTTCTGTCCACTGTCTCTCTCAACTCAACTCAGCATCTGTATTGGCACCACAAATAAGACATTCCTATTGGCTAAGCAGTAATACAAGTAAAGAACACGCTCTCTCTTGTGCTCTCTCTCTCGCTCTCGCGTGCTCTCTTTCTCTCTCTTTCTCTTTCTCACTTACACACACACTGGTCCCCTGGCGTGCCTTAACTTGGTGTATGTCTCGAAAGTTTCCCCTGTGTGTGTGTGTGTATGTTGAGTCAAGTGTAAACCTGGTGCTGTGTATTAGTGTGATGTAATCTTTCAGTCACACCTGACTCACAGGGCTGAAGACGTGTGTGTGTGTGTGTGTGTGTGTGTGTGTCTAAGAGCAGTAGTGTGTCATCATTTGGGAGGAAAAAACATTCCCATGATTTTCACACAGATGCTGGACACACACACACACACAAAATACACAATGATACACATGAACACGTGCGTACACACACACACAAACGCACACACAAACACACAGAGAGAATACACAGTCATACACACAAACACACATGCATGCACACACACACACACACACACAGAATACACAGTCATACACACAAACACACACACAGAATACACATAAAGAAACAAATACACTCACTCCGACCTGTAAGAGAGATACAGATAGAAAAGACAGCCGGTATGTGTACATGCGTGTGTGTGTGTGTGTGTGTGTGTGTGTACAAGTGTGTGTATATTAGAGAGTGTGTGAATGGGCTTCCCCACCCTTAGGGTTCTACCCAAACAACCAGACTCCACTGTCCTCTTCACCCCCCTCTAGTTAGACACAGGTCAGTACACACACACACATGCACGCAGACGCACAGAGACACACACAGACGGCCGACTGGTCTGGACACAGGAGCCTGAGGCTGAGGAGTCGCTAAGGATGGTTGCCAAGGAAACAGGACACGGGGGTCGCGTGCCCCCATGCTGGCACTTTGTGCTCTGGAATCTGCAGTGACCCCCCCACCCCCATCCCCACCAGGGGTCATGTGACCTCAGGCACAGCTCAGACTAGGTTAATACTGCATTCCGTTTGTCTCAGGAACCCAGATTCTGAAGTCAGACTGACCTCACGGCAGCTAAAAATACAACAAAATCCGGGTTGGACGCGTTTAATTTGCCAAAGTGGGATTGACATTTTATAAAGGACACACAGCACTGCATTTCACTAGTCACGTGACCTTAATAGTACGTAGTATTGACTAAAACAACACTGATTATGTGCAAGGCTTAAGACAACACCAAACATCACGACAAACGTATAAATGGAAAATATCGTAGCATACAGTCAACATGCCTGAACTGCACAGCCATCGTAATTGAGAACTCAGGGTGGTTCTCCCACTTTTTAGGCTGAATGAGACTCGGGGGCGCACATGATGTCACTACTTGGAAACTGAACTCCAACTCCAAATGGAATGAACTATTAGTGCTCCCAAGGCTGGCCTGACTGATGTGTGTGTGTGTGTGTGGGATGGGGTGGGGGGTGGCTTACTTCCCTGATTGATGTGTGTGTGGGGGGGGGGGGGGGGGGCTACTGTCCTGACTGATGTCTGTGTGTGTGTGTGTGTGTGGGGGGGGGGGGGTAATGTGCTGACTGATGTCTGTGTGTGTGTGTGTGTGGGGGGGGGGGGGGGGGGGTGTAATGTGCTGACTGATGTGTGTGTGTTTTTGTATGTTCTGCAACAGGGTCATCACTACTTAGCGACTCCCAGCGTAATTATCGCTACCCTACTTACAGCAACCTGTGTGTGTATATATAGTGCCTGTGTGTGCGCAGTGCCTGTGTGTGTATAGTGCCTGTGTGTGTGTGTTTGTGTGTTATTTGCTCATTGAACATGTACATATGTACAGTAGCTGTGTGTGTGTGTGCGTGTGTGTGTGTGGTAAATGCATGGTATGAGATTACCCAGTAGCCCTGCGTCTGAAATCTCAATAGGTACTGTCTACTAGTCGTGTGTGTGTGTGTGTGTGTGTGTGTGTGTGTGTGTGTGTGTGTGTGTGTGTGTGTGTGTGTGTCTGTGTCTGCCTTGTAGTCAGTGCCTACCACTCGTCTGTTACAGCAGTAGCTTCTAAAAAGCTAGCAGGTAGACTTTGCACGTACTACAACACTGCCATCTTGCCTGCTGTCCTCGAACCTGGAAGTTTTGCCGTTGTCCAGTTTTGTGGGCGTTTTCAAACCTTGCACATATTATAGCTTATAGTGGTTTGTTTAAACACTGCAGAGTTCTTGCGAAAGTAGCAAGCCATCCGGATACCTTGGGCCTTCTACTAAAAGCTTACGTATGTCTTTGGACATGCTATATCACCTTTGGCCTTTTACTGAGAGCTGTCTTATGTAGTCAGACATGCTATATGGTGGCGTCATCATGTTTGCCTGCTACATGGAAGACTAGCATTGGGATTGACAGGAGCTGTTTGCTATGGGTCAAGTCTGCTTTGCCTCATATGTGCTCTCATACAAGGGTCTAATGTCTGATGTGCTGTCTCATATGTGTGGTCACATATTTCGTGTCATATGTGTCATCTGCTATCTCCCGTCTGTCCTGTAGAGGGTGCTAGGGGTCTAATGTCTCATATGTGCTGTCTCATACAGTATCTGCTGTCTCATATCTGCTGTTTCAAATGTGTCCTGTAGGGGGTGCTAAGGGTCTAATGTCTTATATGTGCTGTCTCACATCTCATGTCTTATGTGCTCTCTCCTGTGTGTCCTGTAAGGGGTACTAAGCGTCTCATGTCCCATGTGCTGTGTGTCCTGTGTCCTGTGGGGTGGTAAGGCTGGAACAGGGTGTGTCTGTGACTAAGGGTGTAATGTCTTTTGTTTCCTGTAGGGGGTGCTAAGGGTGGAGCAGTGTGTGTGTCTGTGAGGATCTCAGTTGTCATGGAGGCCAAAGAGGAGACTAGTGACACCGACAGTGGCATCATCCTGCACTCAGGTAGGTACCACACACACATGATACACCATACACACATCACACACAACACATTCATTACACATCCCAGCACTTGACACACACACACTCCACAAACTAAAACACACATCACCCCGTAGCGAACGTCTGTGGGCGGGGCTGATGGGAGCTGTGCCCAAGGTCATGGAAGATAATGGCGCTTTCCATTTGTCTTGTGACCTCAGGCACTGGTCGGGGGCTAATGGTGCATTCTGTTTGTCTCGGCAGCTGACATTCTGAGGTCACGTCCGCTAAAAACACAACAAAAAACAGGTTGGGTGCATTCTGTTGGCAAAACCGGTGATTGACACTTGATTGACACTTGATAACGGACATATAACAGTCTTTTTCACAAATAATGTGAAACGAGTACGTAGTATTGACTAAAACAACACTGATAATGTGCAAGGCTGATGACAACACCAAACATCATGACAATGATATGGAAAATATTGTAGCATTCACTCAACATGCACAGCCATCGTAATTGAGAACTCGGGGGTCCTTTGTGGTTCTCCAACGTTTTAGGGTGAATGTCCGAGACTCGGGGGCGCGCATGATGTCCTTTTCTGCTTTTGAACGCACACAACTGCTCGGAAACTGACCGACTGCTAATGGAATGCCCTATTAAACCTCTGAGCTACTTTATAGATACGCAGACTAGCACATTACAGATTAGCATATTACAGACTAGTGCATACACAGACTAACACATTACAGAGTAGCATATTACTGTAGTAGCATATTACAGACTAGCACATATGTAGACTAGTGCATACACAGACTAGCATATTACAGACTAGCGCATACACAGACTAACACATTACAGAGTAGCATATTACTGTAGTAGCATATTACAGACTAGCACATATGTAGACTAGTGCATACACAGACTAGCATATTACAGACTAGCGCATACACAGACTAACACATTACAGAGTAGCATATTAGTAGCATATTACAGACTAGCACATATGTAGACTAGCGCATATGCAGACTAGCACATTTAGTCCAAATGCCAAACGCTAATTACAGCTGTTCTCTCTACGCCGGTGGTTATGGGCTGGTCTCTATATGCTGGTCTGTGGTTTGTGGTCTCTGGGTGCTGGTCTGTGGTCTCTGGGTGCTGGTCTGTGGTCTCTGGGTGCTGGTCTGTGGCTGTTGGTCTTTGGGTGTGTACATGGCCCTGTGTGTGTGTGGCTGTGGCTGTGTAGATGGCCCTGTGTGTGTGTGTGTCTGTGTACGTGTCTCTGTGTATGTGTGTCTGTGGCTGTGTACGTGGCCCTGTGTTGCCCTGAGAAGTGTCTCGCTTTGTGTGTTAGTCACAATAGCCGTCTCACCTCGGGCACAATGCAGGCCCCTGTGTGTGTGAGTGTTCGAGTGTCGCCTGATTTTCCTGCTGCTGCATAGCTCACATACCCACTGTTTTTCTTGCTGTGTGTGTGTGTGTGTGTGTGTGTGTGTATGTGTGTGTATGTGTGTGTGTTTGGGTGTGTTTGTGTGAGTCAGTCCTCGAGCTGGAAGCTCTGGAGGATTAAGGTTAATCTGTATGTGGGTGTGTGTGAGGGAGTGTGTATGCATGTTTGCATGTGTGTGTGTTTCAGTGTGTGTTTCAGCATGAGAAGTTGAACACTGGGTCACCTCCACAGCGGAGAACACAGGCCTTTCTCTCTCCAGTCCTGCTGCCTCAGCGTGTGTGTGTGTGTGTGTGTGTGTGTGTGTGTGTGTGTGTGTGTGTGAGTGTGTGTGTGTGTGTGTGTGTGTGTGTGTGTGTGTGTGTGTGTGTGTGTGTGTGTGTGTGTGCGTGTGTGTGTGTGTGTGTGTGTGAGTGTGTGTGTGTGTGTGAGCAGAGGAGAACTCAGGCCTGTCTGTCTTCAGTGCTACTGCTGGAGACTCATTGTGTATTGTTTGTTGTTTATGGAGTCACATTGCTGTGCTGTTGCTGCGTATTGTTTACTGTCACTGCACCCAAAGGCCAGCACACACACACACACACACACACACACACACACACACAGACACACACAGACACACACACATACACACTCACTAGGGTTGAGCGGTGTCCAAATTTTGATACCATTAAACCTTCTCCACATTTTCCCGGGGTATACGGTATTACTGTGGCTAATTAAAAATCACTGTAGGGCTCAGTCAGCCAAATGTCAGCTTGCGACAGAAACAGAATAGCAAGCATTACATAGGCCTATGCTTTTTGAAAACGATGATCTTGCCGCCCTCTCATGCACATCTCACACAACAGCTTCAAACTTTTACACACAGGTTGTTATGGGATAATTTGTGGTATAATTTGCCTGTAATGTATGATGTATTGCAATCGTCTCTACCTTCTGCTATTGAACTACAGGCTTGTATTCGCTAGTAGTTCATGCAGTAGTAGCCAAAGACTTCTCGTTGGCTATCATTCTCAGGCAGTCATCTCCTAAAGGCATATACTCTCATTCAGAAACAAAATGTTAACAGGAAATACGAAACACCGTTACAAGTTTCATTTTTAGTTGCAAATGGACATTTATTCAATGAAATAATTTGCAAAATCTGAGTATATTTCAGCTTTATTAGCTTACTGGTTAGCTGTGCTAATTCCATTGGTTTCAATGGGATTTCCTCGAAGGGATCGCATTGGCGGATGTTGCAATTCTCAGCCAGGGATAATATAGCTCCCACCTAGTGGAAAGGACACATTTACACATTTACACTACAGACTGTTTTATTCAATTATTTTATATATGTGTGTGTGTGTGTGTGTGTGTGTGTGTAGCCGATTTTGTAATGACGGTAATGAAACCACCACCGGGTACCTTATTACCGTATTATTGCCAAACCCTTGCACACACACATACGCGCACACACACTGGGCTTATTGGACTCAGCAGGCTGGAATTAACAGGAAGGTGAAACTGGTGATTAGTGAGATCCATTCTTGTGTTTCTTGCTTGCCTTTCAGATTCAAATCAAAGCAATTAAATGTATTTGTGTGCGTGTGTGTGTTTGTTTGTGTGTTTGTATATGTGTGTGCGCGTGTGCTCCACAGGTCCGGATAGCCCGTGTACGGTGCTGAAGGAGGTGAGCACACACACTCGCGCGGTGCGTCTGAAGCTGCAGGCTCTGGAGGAGCGGCTGGAGGCCTGTGTGTGTGAGCTCAAGCAGCTCTGTATCCGCGAGGCTGTGAGTACAGGACCAATCACACGCAATGCAGCCCCACAGCCAATCACATGCTAGCATACCAGCCCTGCACCACGCACTGACTTACCAATCACATGCTACCATACCACCCACTGACCTATCACATGCTCGCATACCAAACCTGCACCAACCGCTGTCCAATTACATGCTAGCATACCACCCACTGACCAATGACATGCTAGCATACTTGCCATGCACCACCCACTGCTCAATCACATGTCTAGATAACTACGCAGCACAGAATATTAACCAATCACACAATGGACATCAACCTCTGACATTCATCAAGCCCCACCTGGCAGCCATGTTTGTTGTGTGTTTAAGTAGGCAGCCAAGTCGGATGTGTCCTTATAGTCCAGTCATTCTACAGGAATAAGGGGGTCAACCCACCACAAATTGCAATAGTAATGATTGTAGTGCCAAACTAATCCTTATACACCAGAGAATCTACCATGAAGTTTCTCCTAAATTTTAAGCATTGGAACATGACCTAATTTGCATAATCCAAGATGGCGGACCATAAATATCACTTTTACTGAAATAACTCAAAAACTATTAACTTTGGATTACATAGTTGTATTGAAGTTGAATATAAACTTGTGCATTGTGGACATTTTGGTACCAATTGTATTTTTCTATCAGCAGTACTTTCTGAGATATGACATGGTTAAAATAATGAGTCTAGATGCAATGTTGAGTAAAATATGAAAAAGATTACATTGTTTCAAAGATTGCTTCAAATTTTTGGTTGTCTTGTGCTATTTTACATTCAGCTTTATTTAACTCTTCCCAAAGTTAAGAAAAATACAAACCTTTCTAATAATGTAGTCAGTAATCTATAGTCTTTCGAACCCATTGATTCGCTTAGAAATGTTGCCACTCATTACTGATTGGAACCTCTCAGGAAGCTGCCTTCCAGTCCGAAAGTTTACTGAACAAACATTGTGGTACACTGAATCTGCAGCATGGAGGTCGTTCACACAGTCAATTCTGGCTCTGACTTTTGTTGCCCACTCATCATTTCTCTGTATACAAATGTCAGTTATTTTCTTCTGAAAGTCATACGTCCTGACTTGGATAAGTAGTGTGTCTTTGACTTTTCCAGCATAGGGATCGTCCTTTCCACAGAACAAACAGTGTTTGCTGAAGATAAATGGCTCCTCTAATGAACGCAGAGTATGAACAAGGCCCAAGAAATTAAAAGAATCAGAACCAGCTGCTTTTCTCTTGAATGCCTCAATTTCCCGTGGGTTACAGAATTTACTTCTGCAGGAATTATGAACATGTTCTCCAGGTTTCACAGAACACTCACCACCTCTTTCTGCATTAGCTTTTGTTATGGCATCACACCCTTTCTGGGTCAGTTTAGAACTTAATTGGTTGTAAAGTATTGGTTCTCTACACAGAACACACATTTTATCCATTATTCAGATTCTTTCAGTCTTTCAGGCTTAAGGACATAACGTTTTTTTAAAACGTACCAGAGGTTGACAGTAACTAAATAAATCTACTCAAGTACTGTACTTAAGTACAATTTTTGAGCATCTGAACTTTACTTGAGTATAAAACATTTTGGCAACTTGTGACTTTCACTTCACTACATTTCCAAGACAAATATTTAGGGCTGGGTATCATTTAGGATATGGCGATTCGATACGATTTTCGATACAGGGCTCACGATACGATACGATTTTCGATACAGTGCAATTCAATTCGATTTGATTCCAATACCGATACATATTACTTTATAATTATTACTCAATGTAATTCACCCAATAAAACCAGACAAATATTGTTATGTTCAATTTATTGAACAGGAAAGTCAATGCTTTTTACTGAACTGAACTGAACTGAGCATTAGACACCATTAGATTCAAGAGGTGTATACATTTAATGTTAAGTCAGTGGGTAGAATCGTGAGCTCTCGCCACTTTAAGCCAGAGATATGGGTCAGTGCTCTGAGGTTTTCTCCTACTGGTAAGTGGCAACAGCCAGTTTATTATCATTATATAACAGTCACCCATAAAAGGATCAATATGTGATTATTACTGTATTACTATAACTGAGCATTAGTCACCATTAGATTCAAGAGGTGTATACATTTAATGTTAAGTCAGTGGGTAGAATCGTCTTTAGAACTAGCATTGGCAGGGTCGCTTGTGTAATGGCATATGCGCTAGTGACTGCAAAGTGATAGTATTTGTGGTAAAATGGTGGTAAAGTGCAAATATTTGATAACAAGTCCTAATTAGTAAGTAAGCAGGTCATTTTGGAAGTAAATTGTGGTTGTAGTTAATTTTGTAAGTAAAACTTTGGAAGTCGTGCAAACAGTTGGTAATGAACAGTAGGTAGTAAATTTTGGAAGTAAACTGTGGTTGTAAGTGAATGGTTACTAATGGTTACTTGGTAGCTAAACTGTGGACACACACTAAATGATTGATCACCTTTAGTGGGGCCGCCTCAGGGGAGGGTGTACAGTGAGTAAAGGCCCGAAACACCCGTTGATCCTGAGGTACACTGCTGAGGATGTGTCCCACATAGTGTATGGATAATTGTAATGGCTGTAGTTAGGAAAGCCTGAAGTGTGGTACAATGGGTGCTCTCCCCACATGTGCAAGTGTCTTGTATTTATTTATTTATTTATTTTAATTGTTAAGGAAATGTTGGAGGAAACTGCAAAGGCTTGCCAGTGGTCCTGGATGAGATGCATGTTGTTGGCATGGTGAAAGCCATGGGGGAAAGCGATAGGTAGGTGCTGCTGAGTGGATCATGTAAACGGCCCCAGCAGCCCCAGTCACTGTAACGGTAGCTGGCTGGTTCAGGTTAACCCTTGTTGAGCATCTGTCTGTACGGCTCCAGTTGGCCATCCCCTCAGCTGCTCTGTCCTGTACAGCTCACATGAGGTTGCGTGAATAGCTGTAGTCAGCGGCCAGTTGTGCGTGTTACACCTGGGAGTAGGGAGTAACAGCCTGAACTATTTACTTGATTATAGATAGTGTAGGGGTAGGTGTAATAGCTATAGTTTCTCCCTAAGGTGCTCTTCCCAAGTACTTTGTGTTCTTTGTAAACTGAATATGTCACAGAAAAGGTGCCCAGTCTCACTAGGTACCTGTAGTCAACTTATAAAACCATTCGTGCAAAAGAATACAATATGGCTAATGTACATTTGTACTCAACAAAGTACATTTACTACATTTTTGTTTAGAATCACTAGTGCATTCCTCTGTGCAGTAGCTACTGGGCAGTGTATTGATATTAATAGCCAGAATATCGATATTATATAGTTTTTTAAAATATCGATATACAGTGGTCCCTCGCTATATCGCGGTTTACCTTTCGCGGCCTCGCTGCTTCGCGGATTTTTTTTGTGCATGCAATCTCCTGTACAGTACAGAATGCGCTCCGCTTGTTAAATTTACATAAATCTTCCACTGCTAGCTGTGTGACTCTGAAGTGCTGTATGTTTGCAAGTGTGAACTTTGACTGTCTGAGAAAAGTGTATAAGTGTAGTGAGGGGTTTTACAGCCTTAAAACATCTATAATAATTGTAAAAAAATAAAGCTGACTACTTTGCGGATTTCGTCTATCGCGGGTTATTTTTAGAACGTAATTCCCACGAATAACGAGGGACCACTGTATATATCTCGTTTTTTTAGCACAGCAGTACAAATATTGTACTTTTTACTCCACTACATTTGAAATGTGGGCATCGAGTACAGTACCAAGGGCGTTGCCAGACAGATTTCACTGTGACACGTATTGGTCTGTAGTGCCGCAGTATAAATTTCACCAGTAAAAAAAAATCATCATTATTGTTTGTTTTTACCTTTTCCATGTGGATGTAAATGTTACAACTTTACTTTTTAAGTGTAATGTGTAAGGCAGCTAGCAGAGGTAAACTTTCCGCAGCCGTCTTACGAGCTAGCTCAGGCTGTAAATGGAAGTAGCCTAGAGTTAGGGTAATAGTTTGATTATGCAAACTGGTCCCTTACATGTATAGTTAATTTGCAACCTTTTTAACAGTTAAGCAGGACAGTTAACAATTTTAATAGAATTTTGGGATTTTCAATATTGCTGCTGGCTAGCATGACGTTTGGGCTGTGGACGCATTGTTCAAGGTATGTGATATCTCAGAAAGTACTGCAGATAGAGAGATAAATTTGGTACCAAAATGTTCACAACAAGCAAGTTTATATTCAACGTCAATACATTTATGTACTCTAACATTAATAGTTTTCAAGTTATTTAAGAAAAAGTGATTCTGGTCTGCCATCTTGGATTTATGCAAATTAGACCATGTTCCAATGTGAGGAATTTAGGAGAAACTTGATGGAAGAGTCTCTAGATCATGACAATTACTTTGGGACCAGAACTATTTCTATTGCAATTTGTGGTGGGTCAATCAGTAGAATGACTGGACTATTAAGCATTGTTGTATTGTTGTATTATTGTATTGTTGTAAGCATAGTTGGGGAGTTGGTCTTAAATGTGGGTGGGGGAATGAATGGGTGGGGGGGGCTTTCCCTGTAACTGCTTCACTGCCAGTCACTCTGGGTAAGAGCGTCAGCTCAATGCAGTGTAGTATAACGCTAGCAGGTAGCCATTTTGGATCTGTCGTGTATGTGTGTGTGTGTGTCTTATATTGTGGCTGACCATTGTGATCTTCAACACGAAGCTGAATGTGAGGAGACCAGATGTGAGAAACATGTGCCTCGAACATGTCCTCGAACACACTACAGTAGACGTGAGGTCACCAGTGACAATGTGTGTGTGTGTGTGTGTGTGTGTGTGTCCTTTATGAAACAATGCTAGATGTAAGACTCATGTCATAAGGTGAAGAGGAATCATGTCTGTGCGTGTGTGTGTGTGTGCGTGTTCAGGACTTCCTGTTGAGACAGAGGAACTGGGCATGCTCCAACTCGCTCAGGAGTTGCACAACAACAGCAGCAGCATGACACCTATGTGTGTGTGTGTGTGTGTGTGTGTGTGTGTGTGTGTGTGTGTGTGTGTGTGTGTGTGTGTGTGTGTGTGCATGCTTGCATGTGACTAGTCAAATGGACTTGAGTGGTGACACAGTCTATGTGTGTGTGTGTGTCAGATGCCACTCCTGTATTATAACAGGAATGTGGGAATGGGTTGAAGTAAGGCATTGTGGGAAGGGTTAGGTGAAGAGGGATTGTGGGATGGCTGAGAATTAGGAAAGACATTGTGGGATGGATGAGGTTGAAGAAAGGCATTGTGGGATGGGTGAGGTTGAAGAAAGGCATTGTGGGAAGAGTGAAGTTGAAGAAAGGCATTGTGGGAAGAGTGAAGTTGAAGAAAGGCATTGTGGGAAGGGTGAGGTTGGAGAAAGGCATTGTAGGAAGGGTGGGAGAGATTGCAGCATTGTGGCTGTTTGAGAAAGGGAAGAATCACAGAGAACACTGGCATTACGCAACACAACTGTGCGTGTGTGTGTGTGTATGTCTGGGCAGGTCTGAATAAGCAGAGAGTCATACTGGAAAAACTACAGGAGTTGTTAGTACAAGTGTCACAGAAAGAGGAAAGATCATAATCAGCCACAAATCTTCACACACACACACACACACACACACACACACACACGCACACATACAAAGTCTGTCACACACACACAGCCACATATCTCTACATGTTTCCACCCAACTCCTTCAGAGAATGCAACTTCACAACACACACGCAAGCACCCCCACCGCTGCACTCGCACACACATACATACACACACACATATATATATCAGATGAACAGTTCCTGAGGCATAGCGGTGTGTTTTTGAAGTGTGAGGCATTAAGGAGCCCCACAGTAGCTGACAATCTCCTAGGTCCTAACCCTAACCCGCCAGTAACTTTTTCCTAGGTCTTTAGCCTAACCCTCTAGTAACACTCTCCTAGGTCCTAGCCAATTAATGTGAAATATTGTGAAAGAAAACATATACTTTTACAGCTTCTGTCGAGATATGATTTCCGAGGTGCCTGAAATTTGCAAGTGTAAATTTGATGTGTGTGTGTATGTGTGTGTGTGTGTGACAGGAGCTGACAGGCCATCTGTCATCGGACTACCCCTTGCGTGCGGGCGAGAGGCCCCCTCAGATACGCCGGCGAATTGGAGCTGCCTTCAAGCTAGATGAGCAGAGCCTACTGGACAAGCCTGAGGTACACACACACGCACACACACGCCTTCAAGCTAGAAAAGCAGAGACACAAACACACACACACACACACACACACACACACACACCTACCTACCTTCAAGCTAGACGAGCAGAGCCTACTGGACAAGCCTGAGGTGCACACACACACACACACACACCCCACCTCACCCCAACCACCAAAACCACTCACACACACACCACTACCCACCACACTGCCCCAACAAAAAACACACATCCAGCGTGTGTGTGTGACGTGTAACATTGGGTGTGTATCAGGTGTAACATTATATGTGGGAGTGTGCGCTGAGCTCTGTAGTGCAGCAGCAGATAGTGGTGTGTGTGTGTGTTTAATGCAGTGTGTGTGTAATATAATGTGTGTGTGTGTGTAATGTGTGTGTGTGTGTGTGTGTGTGTGTGTGTGTGCAGGAGTGTGCTCTGAGCTCGGCAGCAGATAGTGGTGTGTGTGTGTGTAATATAATGTGTGTGTCTGTGTGTAATGTGTGTGTGTGTGTGTGCAGGAGTGTGCTCTGAGCTCTGTGGAGGCTAAGCTGGCATGTCAGCAGCAGATCGTGGTTGCAGTGCGGCGTCTGGTCCAGGAGGGGGCGCCGAGCAAGGCGGTGCGGCGCAGCAGACAGCAGCAGTGCAGGCAGGAGGAGAAGAAGCTGCTGCAGCTACAGGAAGCCATCTT
Organism: Coilia nasus; assembly: GCA_027475355.1. Classification (NCBI taxonomy): domain Eukaryota; kingdom Metazoa; phylum Chordata; class Actinopteri; order Clupeiformes; family Engraulidae; genus Coilia; species Coilia nasus. The sequence continues at coordinate 31,963,501 of CM050211.1, forward strand.
CCAGCTCCGCCTACAACATGGCCGAGAGTCACCCCTCCCCGCCATCACAGGACATAGAGGTACACATACACACACACACACTCACATACATACACACACATCTTCCAGCTCCGCCTGCAACATGGCCGAGTCACCTCTCCCCACTATTACAGGACATAGAGGTACATTCACAGACATTCACACACATACGCACACACACACACACACACACACACACACACACACACACACACACACACACACACACACACACACACACACACACACACACACATACCCATCTTTCAGCTCCGCCTGGCCCACAGTCCCCCCTACCAGCTATCACAGGACACAGAGGTACAAACACGCACACACAGCCCCTTATGTACGTGTGTGTGTGTTTTCAGATCAGCCGGTATCAGACGACAGCTCCCTGTCAGACTCTGCACTTCTGGATGATGGTGAGAGCAGAGACAACCTTCAGCACTAACCTCCTCTTCCTCTTCTCCTTTACTAATCACCTCCTCTTCATAACTAACATCCTCCTCTTTCTCCTCCACCAACCACCTCCTTTTCCTCCTCTTCCTCTTCCTGCACTAATCAACTCCTCCTCTTCCTCCCCCTCACCTCCTTCCTCCTCTTCCTTCACTAACCACCTCCTCTTCATCACTAACCCCCTCCTCTTCCTTAAAGGAGAACTTCGGTGTAAAATGAAAATTGGCATGTTAAAACATCATACCGAGTTGGTATGTGTACTGAGGAGCAAAATTGATTTAGCCTGTTGCATTCAGAGTTTAACTATTTTTTATCGTTTGTCCCAGAAGGCTAACAATGGAAGTGGTAGGTTCCCTTAGACAAAGCATGACGACTATGCTATTTTTAAACCATTAAAACAGCTCGAAGAAACTCCACACTCCATCGGTAGTACAACAAAGGCCCTGATATTAAAAACGAGGCACCACTGATCACCTCACCACTCCTCCTCCCTACCTTACATACCAACATGCCACATTATAAACCTCCCCTAACACGTCACTATCCTCCCCTAACACATTACTGTCGCATCACTAACGCATCACTATTCTCCCCTAACGCATCACTCTTCTGCCCGAAAGCATCACTAACGCATCACTGTTCTCCTCTAACGCATCACTAATGCATCACTATTCTCCTCTAAGGCGTCACTAACGCATCACTATTCTCCTCTAAGGCGTCACTAATGCATCACTATTCTCCTCTAAGGCGTCACTAACGCATCACTATTCTCCTCTAAGGCGTCACTAACGCATCACTGTTCTCCTCTAAGGCGTCACTAACGCATCACTATTCTCCTCTAAGGCGTCACTAACGCATCACTGTTCTCCTCTAACGCATCACTAACGCATCTCTATCCTTCCCTAACGCATTACTATCCTCCGCTACCGCATCAGTAATGCATCAGTAACGCATCAACTTGATCAAGTTGAATGAGCCTACTGTTAACACACAGGTGTAGTAAGACTAATCTGTAACTGTTAACACACAGGTGTAGTCAGGCTGTTGACAGACAGGTGTTGCCAGACTGATCTGTAACTGGTTACTGCTGACCTTTAACCCCGTTGCCATGGTTTCTCTTCAGAGGAGAGGGCCAGTCAAGCTTCTCAGCCATCACTGGAAGCCCCGCCCCCTGACCCCACCCAGCCCCGCCCCCACCCGCACCCTCTGCAGGAGCAGTGTGAGAGACATGCACCCCCACACACCCTGGGGCTACGCCCTTCTCTAGGCCACACGTACAGCTACCTGCCCAGCCCCACCAGAAGCCCCGCTTTTAACCACTCCCAAAGCCCTCTCCCAAGCCCCTCCCCTAACCACACCCACATTAGACACAGTCCCATCCCAAGCCCTGCCTTTAACCACTCCCGCAGCCCTGTCCCAAGCCCCTCCCCTAATCACACTCACATCATAGCCAGTCCTCTCCCAAGTCCCTCCACTAACCACACCCACACCACGTCAAGTCCCTCCCTCAACCACACCCCCGTTAGAAACAGTCCCATCCCAAGCCCCGCCTTTAACCACACCCTCTCCTCACCAAGCCCCTCCCTTAACCACACCCACACCTCACCAAGCCCCTCCCCCACGGCCTGCACAGAGGCGGAGCTTCCCCCCATCCGACACACCCCCTGGGCAGAGTCTAGTCTGGACCAGCCCTACGAGAAAAAGAAGTCTCGCTCCAGCACCCGCAACACCAGGTAACACACATATACACACACACACACACTCTCTCACCCACACACACTCTCTCTCTCACACGCTGTCTGTCCCTTTCTCTCTTTTACACACACACACAGCAGCAGTCTGTCCTCTTTCTCATACACACACACACAGATACACACAGCAGTCTGTCCCTCTCTGTTATACGCATACACATACTGTACACACATACACACTCTGTCACAGGCTGTCGCTCTCTTTGTCTCTGTCTCTCACTCATACACACACATGCGCACACACACACACACACACACAGATGCATGTTGTTGAAGGGCTTACAGACCCTGAGGTTGGCTGTGTTCTATACTTCAAAGCATTCTGGAGAAATCTCACCCCACCACACACACACACACACACACACAAGGTCTTTGGGGTTAATACAGGGGGAGGGGCTGAGATGTTGTGGTTACCACGGTAACACGTAATTGCATTCTTTGCATTCTCTCTGATCACTCAGAACACACACACACACACACACACACACACAGTCTATAGTGTGTCTGTGGCGACGGGCCTTTATTGTGTGTGTGTGTGTGTGTGTGTGTGTGTGTGCGCGTGTGTGTGTGTGTGTGTGTCAGAGCTTTCAGCCCCACTGATGGTGTGTAATCTCTCTCTTGAAGTGGCATTGCTCCCAGATGGCAATCAAAGCTAACTGTGTACTTTTGAGGCGTGTGTGTGTGTGTGCGTGTGTGTGTGTGTGTATGTGAGAGAGTTTCAGGTGGTTTGAGGTGGCTGTGTGTGTGTGTGTGTGTGTGTGTGTGTGTGTGTGTGTGTGTGTGTGTGTGTGTGTGTGTGTGTGTAAGTGATGAAAGCCAGTCCTTTAACCAGTCCATTAACACAGGTTAATGTTTTAGACTGCTCTGCCAATAGCAGGATATAGAGGAAAACACACTCTCTCTCTCTCTCTCTCTCTCACTCACTCACTCACTCACTCACTCACTCACTCACTCACTCACTCACTCACTCACTCACTCACTCACTCACTCTCTCACACACACACACACACACACACACACACACACACAAATAATTAAAGTTTAAAGCTAACAGACTATGTGGTCTTGTAAATATCTTGGCAAAGTAAGTAAGAGGCCAAAAGCACAAGAGGGAGAATTGCACTGAAGCCAACACACCTCTGCAGACCTGAAGTACAACTAGTGTGTGTCACTCAGACTAGTGTGTGTGTGTGTGTGTGTGTGTGTGTGTGTGTGTGTGTGTGTGTGTGGTGAGTGCGTTGTGTGTGGTGTGTGAGTAGTGTGTGTGAGGTGTGTGTCGCTCAGACCAGGCTGTGTGTGTGAGTAGTGTGTGTGACGTGGGTGTGTGGTGAGTTAGTAGTGTGTGTGTGTGTGAAACCTGTGAAAAGTGTTTGCGTTTGTGATTTAAACAGATATACGATGACTCATAGTTTCTGCTTCTGTTATGTGTGTGTGTGTGTGTGTGTGTGTGTGTGTGTGTGTGTCTGTGTGATGCGGAGCAGCAGTCCTGTCGTGACTCCAACGTTGCCCCCCCTGGAGGCGTGTGTGGGGGAGGGGGGGTTGGCCTCCCCCATGTCCCCTCATACAGCTCTGAGGGCCACCTGCTCCAACAGCGCCCCCTGCACCCCAGAGATGACACTCCGCCGTGGCCTCTCACTCAGGTACACACACATACACACACACACACACACACACCGTCCAGATAGACTCACTCATCAGCACAACACACACACCGCTTGATCTGAGTAAATTATTGAGTGAGTCTGAGTAAAGTGGTTAATCTGGGTAAAGTGGTTAATCTGGGTAAGGTGAGTTAATCTGGCTGTGGTTCTGTGCTGTATCGCCAGGCTTCCTAGCTCGGGTGCCGGCTCGGACGCGGATCAGGAGCGTGGACGTTCTCGTATGTCCCGGCGGCGGCTGATTGACGTTGCGGTGTCGCCGGACTACCCGCCCCTGCACGTTAGCATGGGAAACCCCTTGTACTACTCCAGCTCCGAGGACAGTGCCTCGGAACATTCGGCCGCTTCCTACACCGGCTCCCCCTGCCGAGAGCAGCCCGCCATTGGCTACCCTGAGCCCCGCCCCCACGTCCAGCCCCACCCCCCCAATGGCTTCTACAGGAACACCCAGCACCAGTCAACGCCCAGCTTCCCGCGGGGGGGCTATGCGCCCCCTTACCCCAGAGCGCCCCCCGTCGAACCCGACTACGGCAGCCACGCCTCCCTGCCTTTGGGTGGTCGCTATGACTACCGCTACGAGGAGGCCCTGGGGTCCTCGCAGCATGGCGTGCGGATGCCCTGTGTGGTGCCTGCTCATGTGCGGCTCTCGCGGGCCCCCTCCCTGCGCGAATACCCCCCACACCACCCCGCCCGCGCCCTCCCGCGCCAGCTGCTGTCCGACCAACTCAAGGCCTGGCACCAGCGCCAGCACCTAGCACTCCCACATACACGCCCGCGATCTCTGGACCGCCAGGGCGCTGTACGCATCCGAAGCTCCACCCACCACGATTCACCGCTGTCCCAGCAGCCCCTGCGCCTCGATCAGGTACACACACACACACACACACACACACACACACACACATGACTCGCTGCTATCCCAGCAGCCCCTGCGCCTCGATCAGGTACACACACACACACACACACACACACACACACACACACACACACACACACAACTTGCTGCTATCCCAGCAGCCCCTGCGCCTCAATCAGGTACACACACACGCACACATGACTCGTTGCTATCCCAGAAGCCCCTGCACCTCAATCGGATATGCAGCCACACACACACACTCTTGAGCGCGCCCGCAACATGCCACTAGCCCAGTTCGATCAGGTACTTGTACAGGTACATACACGTACACACACACACGAGAGAGAGAGAGTCAGCCTACACACACATACCAGTTACAACCTGTATGCACACATGCACACACACACACACACACATACACACACGTACATATACACCCTCCTGCAGGCAGGGGTGTCCCCAGGCGCTAGCGTTCCAGAGCAGCTGTGGTGTCGTCTTACGGTCGTGTTGGAATCTGTTGGAGGAGAAAGAATCCTCGAGTGTGACGCCGTGTAACACAGCAACACAACCCAAGGTGTCTGGGCCTGTCTGCAGAACACACACACACACACACACACACACACACACACACTCATGCACACAGCAACACTACCCAAGGTGTCTGGGCCTGTCTGCAGCACACACACACACACATACAATCACACTCATGCAAACACACACACTCTCATGCACACATACTCTCTCATGCACACACACACACAAACACACACGCTTGCACGCACACAAACCTCAACCCTCTTCTGGTGGTTAGTGTTCAATGGAATGACAGACCAGCACACTGCTAACTTAGAACAGCAGCTCAGGCTAACTCAGAACAGCAGCTCACGTACTGATTATATGAGGCTCACGCTAACATAGAACAGCTCACGCTAACATAGAACAGCAACTCAGACTAACATAGAACAGCAGCTCAGACTAACAGAACAGCGACTCAGGCTAACACAGAACAGCAGCTCACGCTTACACAGAACAGCAGCTCACGCTAACACAGAAGAACAGTTCAACTCTGCTAAGCTACAATACCACCCTACTGTAGAAGTTCTCTACACTATTCAGGAGTGTGCTGCACAGTGGCGCTTAATCTGACAGTCCGTGTGTTTGTGTGTGTGTGTCTGTGAGAGAGAGTAAGTGTGTGTGGGAGAGAGAGAGAGAGAGAGAGAGTGAGTGTGTATGAGGTAGAGGTGGAAGATAAATCATCATCAGAGGGGGCACTAAACCTCCCATGTGTGTAAATTAGACTTCCTCCATGCGTGTATAAACGATGTATCATCATCAGACTGTGTGGGTAGGAATGTGTGTGTATGTGTGTGGACTAAAACGTCCCCAGAGTGCATGTGAGTTATGTTTCATTAGTGTGTGTGTGACAGGTCTCGCACATAACTTCCCCAGAGTGTTTGCTCTAACGCTCTCTCTCCCCCCTCCAGCCCCCCGAGGTGGGTCGTGTTCCGCGGGCGATGGAGCGGAACTGTGGGCCATGGACGATGGAGGACGACACACACATCATCAGCCAGGTGTGAGCGGCTGCAACAGGGTGTGTGTGTGAGTATGTGTGTAAGAGAGAGAGGGAAGAGGTGCGGTCAGACAACCCTAATTTATTAGAATATTTATTTATTGTGCTGTTGGACTGGAGAGGAGGCGCCCCCTGCTGTTGAGGTTACTGCATGACAGACCCACAGAACCACCAGGCGTAGTCCTACACATCGGGCCGGCACACAGAACTTTGAGAGACACCGAACCTGTGGGGCAGTAGGACCCCGAGGAGGGCAGTAGAACTCTGATGGGACAGTAGGACCCTAAGGTTAAGCGTCTGTCATCTACTGTGAAAGACACTGGTACCAGAACGAATGAGATTAGAGTTTTGTATAGAGGCAATTTTTTATGTTTTGTATGTTTTATAAAAGAGTTTATTTGTTACTAAAAGAAAGTGTTACTAAAAAGTGTGCTATGGTTTGTCACACACTTCTAATGTAGTACATACAAGTAAATAAAATTAAACCTTTGTTTCTTGTGATCTCTTTGTGGTGTTTGAGTCTTTGTTTCTTGTGATCTTTGTGGTGTGGTAATTTACCCAAATGGAGCATAACACACCCTACATATCCCACACACATACACACACTCAAAACTCTTACACCACGTCAACCTCAACAACACACAACCTTACCTCAGCAGCCCCCAAACCACACAAACACACAGACGCATTGGGTAAGCTGCCTACAGCAACACACACTAGTGTTCTACACACACAGCCTGTCCGAGTGCTGCATCAGTTCAGAGACAAATAGATCAGTACTGATTATATAAGGCCCTCAGCTAGCTAGCTTACCCAGATGCTAATGAACACACCATAATATATATACGGTATATATTATACCGTACCTCAGTCACAGGAGAGGATGGAGGAGAGCGCTGGTCATTCACTTCCCCCACCTACCTGTCGGTGTGGGAAATTGAAGCTGTGACCCTTTGGCTGCAAGCCTGCCTTAGCCACTAGCCCATGACAAGATGCTAATGAACACACTGTACAAGGCTCCCCACTCTGCTCTCATAGGCATGAACTAGCATGAAGTATCTTGGCATGTCTACCATCTTTGCTCCCATTGACATTAGCTACCATGAAGTATCTTGTTCTGCCTACCATCTTTGCATGAACTAGCATGAAGCATCTTGCTCTGCCTATCCACCATCTTTGACTATATTAAGGCCTTCAGACAGTTTAGTCAGATGGCAGTTCTTCAGGAAACCAAAGTAAAAGACATTGTATACCAAACGTACACTCCCATGCGGTAACTCCAGAACCAGTAGGAACACACATCCATACCTGAGGTATTCATTGAAATAAAAACACATCCATACTTCAGGTGTTAATTGAAAATTTGACTGATAAATGGTTTATCAAATACACCCCACCCCAGGAGTGCCCGTGTGTGTGTGTGTTTGTGTGTGTGTCAGAGTGCCCATGTAAGCACAGGCAGTATGGAATAGCAGCAGGTTTGGAAACTGCGAATGTGGCGAGTGTGTGTCAGAGTGTGTGTGTGTGTGTGTGTGTTTGAAGAAGGCAGGCAGAGGCTGTGTTGAGCAAAGACCTTTAATCTGACACTGGAGAAGAGCAAATGGTGGGGGGGCATTCTGTCCTTCATTCAGACAAGCTGAGACCCAACACGGGGGGGGGGGGGGGGTGAGTAATATATGAAGACAGTAGTAATGGGGGGGGGGGGGGGTATTAATGAAGAGTGATGCGTTGGGGTAGGGGAGGGGGGCATTAATTAATGAGGAGGGTGTTGGGGGTTGGTGGTAATTGCTAAAGGTTGGGGGTGGGAGGGGGGCATTTCGCTAGGATGGTAGGTGAGGGTGTGTGTGTGTGTATGTGTAGTATTGAGTGTGTGTGTGTGTGTAGTATTGAGAATGGTGGTGGAGGAGGTGGAGTTGGAGAGGGTGGGGTTGAGATGGGGAGGGTGGGGGTGAGATGGAGGGGGTGAGGGACAGATGGAGGGGGTGGGGGAGAGATGGAGAGGGTGGGGGAGAGATGGAGAGGGTGGGGGAGAGATGGAGGGGGTGGGGTTAAGATGGAGAGTGTGGGGGTGAGATGGAGAAGGTGGGGGAGAGATGGGGGTATCAGCTGGTGTCGGGCGAGGGCTCTCTGGGCTCTCTGTGTAGGGCGTTCTTCTTCATGCTGTCCAGATACTCCTGCTGGGACACAGCCAGCACCGACGCCAGAATATCATCCTCCTCCCACTCAGAGACACCTACACCTACACATACACACACACACACACACGGGTTAAACATTGAATACAATTGAATGTGTGTGTGTCTGACTGAATGCGGTGGGGGGACATCTGCATGATGGTGTATGTGTATGTGCCTATGTGTGTGTGTGTGTGTGTATGTGTGTGTATGTGTGTGTATGTGTGTGTGTGTGTCTGACCGAATGCGGTGGGGGACATCTGCATGATGGCTCGGTAGTCCAGCGTGGGGTAGAGGGACACTCGTGGGGACGAGGATGAACGCTCCTGGGACACACACAACTGGCTGCTGGTTCCTGCGCACGCACACACACACACACACACACACACACACACACACACACTAGAGGTCACCTAACAATTCGATTAGTTATTATGTCAGCAATTCAATTCGATTCGATATCTCGATACAGCACGGTGGTTCGTATCAATTTCCTTTCTTCACATGGCTGTGATTTTATCAGCAAACAACCAGTCCGACATTAGCTCCTTTTTTATTTAACAAAACTGAAGTCTGGTAGATGAGACTATCATAGACACAACAAACAGCTTACCATAGACACAACAAACAGCTTTCCATAGACACAACAGACAGCTTACCATAGACACACCAAACAGGTTACCATAGACACAACAGACAGCTTACCATAGACACAACAGACAGGTTACCATAGACACAACAGACAGGTTACCATAGGCACAATAGACACAACAGACAGGTTACCATAGACACAACAGACAGGTTACCATAGACACAACAAACAAGTTACCATAGATTTACGGATGCTATTTTTAATTTTTATGTCGCGGCTGGAAAATTGACAAGAAATGTCATTACATTATAATCGATTATGGTCTGCTAGAGCAATGGGGGTGTGTGTACTGACCTGGGGCACAGGACAATGGGGATTTGGTGGTGTGTGTGTGCGTGTGTACTGACCCGGGGCGATGGGGGTTTGGTGGTGTGTGTGTGTGTGTATGTGTGTGTGCGTGTGTACTGACCTGGGGCGCAGGCTGATGGGGGTTTGGTGGTGTGCGTGTATGCGTGTGTGCATGTGTACTGACCTGGGGCGCAGGGCGATGGGGGTTTGGTGAGTGGCAGTGCCGCTCCTGGGGAGGGGGGTTTGGTGGGCGGGTCGCTGTGGGCGGGGCCAGGGTGTTCCGGTGAGGGGGCGGAGCCTCTCTGGAGTGGCGAGCGGCTGGGCCAATCGTCAAAGGCACTGCAGGAGGCGGCGGAGGCGGAGCTACAGGCCGCACTGGCCTTACGGGGCTGGGGACAAACAAAAACACACACAAACGCACAAACGCACACACACACACACACACATACACACACACACACACACACACACACACACGAGTTAGACACACAGGACTCACACACACAGGAGTCACTTACACACACACACACACACACCAGTCACACACTCACACACACCTGGCGTACCTGTGTCTGTCCTGGTCCTGGCGCCACCGCAGGTAACCCCCACACAAACACACACGCACACGCACATGCACACGCCCACGCACACACACACACCTGGCGTGCGTGCTTCTCCTGGTCCTGGAGCCACTGCAGGTAGGATTCTCGGGCCACCTGCTCCTCGATGGCCTCGTTGGTGGCTTCCCAGTCGGTGGCCCTCTTCTTGTCCTCCAGCATCTGCTGCTCGATCCACGACTCCTCCGACGTGCGAATCGCACTTTTCATCAGAGACTGCTCCGCCAGCTGGGAGTGTGTGATTGTGTATGTATGTTGGTGTATATGTGTGTGTGTGTTTGTGTACGCAAGAAGGAAAGGCAAAGAGAAAGGCCTTTAGAGACTGGCACTGAATGTAAAAGTAAAGGAATGTTCTGGAGTGAAGGGTCACATGCTGTAAGTGCACGTACCTGTGGTTTGAAGGGTTGTTTTGTGTGTGTGTGTGTGTGTGTGTGTGTGTGTGTGTGTGTGCGATCTTTGCTGTGTAATCCGGCTACGACTACACTATGACTACACCATCATGTCCCCTTGGAAGACACACACACTCACTCCTACGCCATCATGTCCCCTTTGAAAAACACACACTCCTACACTCACACACACACGCACACACAGACTCCTAAGCCGTCATGTCACCTTCGAAGAGACACACACGCACACACACTCCTACGCCGTTATGTCCCCTTCGAAGACAGACACACACACACACACACACGCACGCACGCACGCACGCACACACACACACACACACACACACACACACACACACACACACACACACACACACACACACACACACACACACACACACACACACACACACACACACACTCCTCGTCCTTTACAAAGTTCTGAGACGTTTGTGGGCCTGTGTCTGTGCTCCATACCACCAGTTTCCTGTTATCGCAATACTGAGTAGTGCTACATTTAAACATTCATAATAATAATACTGACTAGTGCTCTATTTAAACATTTATTATAATAAAGCTTGGTCATTGACGTCTCAAAGAGTTTTAGTTGTTCTCGCAGCCGCTGAAGTGGGTAATGTAATTGTTACTTCAAATGGTAGTCTTTATAGCAGTAGTCTCTATGCTAAGCTAACAGGCTCAGTCTGTGGTTCTCGGACGCTATGAACAGTTGCATTGATAAAATAATCCGATAGTACAGTGTTCATTTCTTGTCTGATTTGTTTAAAATCCAAGTAAAAAAGTGGCAAACTAAAGACCGATACAAACATTATTTACTTTAAAACCAGAACAGCGACACACAGGAAGTGATGTAGACCAGTGTAGACCACCAACTGTGGCCTAGTGGTTAGGGCGTTGGACTTGCAATCAGAAGGTTGCTGGTTCGAATCCCGCCCTACCTTGAGCAAGGCATCTAACCCCACACTGCTCCAGGGACTGGAACTGAAACCCTGTAAATATCTGTAAGTCGGTCTGGATAAGACAGCGTCAGCTAAGTGTAGTGTAAATGTATTCCAGCTGGCCAATCATGGGCCTCGCGGTCTGCGTCTGCTTGACACGTCGTAAGGATTTTTGGGAGGTGCGCAGCGAATTATGGCACAGGGTCAAAATGGTGTCTCTGCTGTGTGTGTGTGTGTACCTACCCCAGGCTTAAAAAAAGGCAGTCCTAGCCACACCCCAATGGTGTGGGTGGGTGTGTGTGTGTACCTACCCCAGGCTTAAAGGAGGGCAATCCTAGCCCCACCCCAATGGTGGCTTTGTTCGGGTTGACCACTGAGTTGTAGTGGATGTTGCCGTGGTAACTGACTCTGATTGGCTCGTCTTTGTTCTGGTAGATACCGTGGAACGTGTTGATCGGCTCTGAAACACACATAACCACCCTCAGCACAACACCAAAGCATCTGGACACAACTGTGTGAGTGTGTGTGAGCATGATTGTGGTTGTGTGTGTGTGGTTGTGTGTGTGTGGTTGTGTGTGTGTACGTGTGCTGTACTGGTAGACCTCCACAGGCCGGCTGTACATCTGGGCCATGGCCTGCATCTCAATGTGGTTGTGTGTGTGTGTGTGTGTGTGTGTGTGTGTGTGTGTCTACCTGTGCTGTACTGGTAGACCTCCAGGTGCCGGTTGTACATCCCGGCCATGGCCTGCATCTCAATGTGGTTGTGTGTGTGTGTGTGTGTGTGTGTGTGTGTGTGTGTATGAGTGAGTGAGTGTGTGTACCTGTGCTGTACTGGTAGACCTCCACGGTGCGGTTGTACATCTCGGCCATGGCCTGCATCTGAATGTGGTTGTGTGTGTGTGTGTGTGTGTGTGTGTGTGTGTGTGTGTATGAGTGAGTGTGTGTGTGTACCTGTGCTATACTGGTAGACCTCCACGGGGCGGTTGTACATCTCGGCCATGGCCTGCATCTCAATGTGTGTGTGTGTGTGTGTGTGTGTGTGTGTGTGTGTGTGTGTATGAGTGAGTGTGTGTGTGTACCTGTGCTGTACTGGTAGACCTCCACGGGGCGGTTGTACATCTCGGCCATGGCCTGCATCTCAATGTGGTTGCCATGGCAGTTGCTCTTCCTCTTGCGGTTGATGTAGGTGGTGAAGTCCTCCGTCACGTAGCTGGAGAAGTAGTCTGCATTCTTCACCTGGGGGGGGTGGCATTGGGGGTCAGCTAGCAGTCAAGCCAAAGAGCAGCATCACACCCACCCCCTTCCTCTCCAAAACACACCCACCAGCCACCAGAGGCCTGGGTCATACATGAGGAGCTCATACAGATGAACTGAAGTGGAAGCAACATTTTGTGTGTAATGGAATTACTACGCTCTGTAATGAGTTTGTGTTTGTGTGTGTGTGTGCTTACCAAGTAGTCCATGCAGTGTTTGCGTACGACATCATGCATGTCCTGGTCCCCATACACCTGGTCAGCTGCAGTGAGAGGACAAATCATTACATCAGATTCACACACACACAAGTCTATGATACTGTAACTGACACAGACACAGACCACATCAGACACACGCACACACACACACACTGGTGTATTCCAGTAATGCTGTGTCCATAGGAGTCTGTATTCTATAGTTAAGGCTGTTCCTAGGTGTTGCTTAAGATGACACTTTGATTGATGATTTGTTCTTATGTGTTTATGTGTACAGGTGTGTTTTGTCATGTAGCTTAAACTGATGTTCTTATTGTGTACAGGTGTAGGTTTCATTGTTGATTTGTTGTGTACAGGTACTTTCTGTATAGCTTTAATTGACAATTCTATTGTACAGTATTTATAGATGCTGGAGCCATGGAGTCTTTAAAGATGTGTGTGAATGTGAAGTGCGATGTGTGGGTGTGTGTGTGTGTGTGTGTGTGTGTGTGTGTGTGTGTGTGTGTGTGTGTGTGTGTGCGTGCGTGGGTGGGTGTGTGGGTGTGTGACATACCCACAGCCCTGAACAGACATGCGCCATCCTCCTGCATCTTCTTGATGATGAATCCCTTCTTCTTCAGCGCCTTCTCAAACCACTGCTCCTGCTTCAACATACACACACATGAGGGGGGATATGACACACATACGCACATACACGGGGGGTAGAGCACACTGGCAGACACACACACACACTGTAGAAACTCTAGGAGAGGGGGGTATTTCAGTAGGTGGTTTGGTTTGAGTAAGTAAAGATTCTAATAGCAGGGCCTCATGGCTTTACTGTCTGCTAATCACAGCCATGGCGCTCCTTATAATAGCAGCTTTACCACATGCTGTACAATAACTCACCCACTCTGGAACACACAACAACATGATCACTACTGGCAACATGACCTGAAGTGTCATTTTCCCTGTGTGTGTGTGTGTGTCTCTATAGCCCTGTGCCCGCCTACAGGTCGGTGCAAGGACATGTCAGACCACTGTGGTCGGTGGCAGAGCCAGATTGCTCCTGTTAGAGTAGGACCTCCATGATGACTTAGCGCACGGAGACAGATTATGAAAGGTTACACAGAGAGGAGGACAGCCTCCTACAACCGCACACGACTACACTCGACTGGCTGTCAGGCTACACTCGACGCTCAGTCCTCACGAGAGAGCAGGCAGCTCCTCGCGACATACAGACAGGCTAACTAGCTTAGTGTGACACCACTCGCGTCGCACGCTTCACCTGCTCCACTGTCGCCGGGTCCTCGCTCTGCTGAGTGGCGGCGTTCTCGTACTCGTCTTCGCTGTTGTTTCCTCCGGCTCCCTCCTCGGGGTCTGTCCCCGGACCCCCTCCACCACCTCCGGGTAAACTGCTGGGGCACGCAGTTTGACGTCGCCTTTTACTAAGACCGGGTCCAGAACAGCAGCCACTGACTGCAGTGCCGCAAGCGAGCTCCCCGCGGGTCCCGACCACACAGGTCACTGCTGAGGCAGAACTGCTTTCACACGGACCGGCTGAGGAGCCAGGCACCACCGGCTGGGGGGAGGCCTGCTGGGACCGGGAGGACGGCTCGATCCGCCTGTCCTCTCTTGACGTGTGAGGTGCGGCCTGATATGGCCACGGCGGCGGAGAAGCCCGGGGTCTTGACCCCGTCCGACTGGCGTGCTGGTGCGCATGAGGGTGGGGGTCGGCGGTGCCGCGCCGGTCAGGGTCGTCTGAGTGGTCTGTCACCCCGGTCGAAGAAGGTTTCTTCTTTGGAAGAATAGTCATAGCTAGCCGTGGTTAGCTAACGTTAGCTAGCAAGCTAGTTCATACAGAACCACAATTAACGGCGTACAGTTTTTAAAAATATGTTGCCAAGTAAGGTAGATACGAGGTAAATCAAAGACTCACTCGTTTAACTGCGTATCACTATTGTTTTAATGTGTCGCCTAACAAACACCTCTCTAATCTCTGCGGTTCTTCTCCGACAGAATGTCCGAGAGTTTGACACAAACATCAACAAACCACTTACGACAGTTGAAACCTCACTTCCGGTTATTTCTTCTTCTGCTTACTGGACTTTAATGTCATTATAGAGGGAAGCCACTTTTAATCCTGCCATCTACAGGTCTGGGGGTGACCGTTACCCCCTAAGTCGTGACATCTGTAAGAGACTGCATTGAAATCCAAGAGACTGCATTGTATTAAAACATTTATTGCATGCATAAACTTGATAAAATTTTCTCATAAAATACACTTTCTCTCAAGGGGAAATGCATAGCAGTGAATACACAACATTTATATACAACAACTGTCTCGCCTAACTCAAGCAGGCTTGTGCTTACAAAATGACTTGAAAATGTTCTTAATTTTGTGATTGTTTGAGAACAACTACCACATGACTAGTTTCCATCACAGAAGAAAAGCAGGCTGCAGGCATTTAAATGCTTCATCATATTTTGTCAAACTAAAAAAAAGCAGGTAAATGGCTACAGATTTGTCAAGTTTGTGTGTCAGTGGACTCAGTAGTAGGTCACAGGTTCTGTACTGAAGTGGGCTACATGTTCTGGACTGAAGTAGGCTACATGTTCTGGACTGAAGTCCCCTACACGTTCTGTGCCTCAGTATGGGTCACAGGTTCTCGGTACTACATGATGACATGTAAGAGTGTTCACAGCTCAAATACAGAGGGAAAACAAACCTGGCAAACCTGGCTACTTGGCCTTCAGGTGTGGAGGTGAGACACTGACCCTGGTGTGAGAGACTCGTCTCGGGGACTGTTCTGCTCAGAGACTGTTCTGGCACACACAGGAAGGAGTTCGATGATCGTGGTGGTATACGGTATACGATGGTGGTGAGCAAGTTGAGCCGCCGTCTGGCTCATGTGCTGCAGAGACAGCAACCCCCCTGCCCAGGGCTTACCACCGCATGTAATCTCACAGCACTGAGCATGACCCACTGTGTAATCTGACAGCATAAACTGAGCATGACACGCTGTGTAATCTGACAGCATAAACTGAGCATGACTCTGTGTGTAATCTGACAGGGCTGTGTGTCTGCAGCATTGAATAAGCCTGACCCATAGACTGTATATTTTATATACAGTCATTGGTCCCACCCGTCTCTATGATCGATCGTCAGAGCATAGATTATAGGAATTCTTCACAGGCAGATTAATGATCACCATCAACACTTATAACACCATCACTAACATTTCAGGTGGTGCCAGGAGTAGCCTACTGTCCTTACATTTATTGCAAGCTGTAGTACTAGCACTAGCCACTAGGAGGCAGTCATCACCTTCCAGATTACTGAGGTAGACTGGTTCTTTGATGCTCTACAAAATTTTGATTTTCTACTCTTATTTATGTATTTATTCATCCGTGGCATTCCACAAACATTCCCAGGATGCATCAGGGTGTCCTACAGGGAGCAACAGCTCTTCGGGCAGGGCTGGGTAGGTGGCCATAGAGAGGTTACAAACATCACTTTAGAATACTCGTGATGGAACGGGAAAATTCATATTCAAGACTTGGTTCCTTCCAACTGGCCGATTTGTGCATCTGGTCTCTGGCAGGTGTCAGACCAGTCTACAGAGCTCAGGGGGTCAAGGGTCAGACCAGTCTACGGAGGTCAGGGGTCAAAACAGTCTGGGATGCGCTTAAACGCCAGTTCAACAGTCAAGGTCATCATCTGTGCTCAGCTAGTTTTGGCTGGTCAGCATGTCTGCATCTCTCTGAGCCTCTAGAGGAGGTGGTGACACATGGGTCCCCTTCTCACAGCTGTGTGACAAAGGGACAATGCCAATGCTTCCACTCCAACACACACACACACACACACACACACACACACACACACACACACACACGTATACACATGTGCAGTATGCAGATATCCACGGGCACACACACACTTCACTCCAGGATAAGGTTCTGGAACCCACTGTCACCCACAGATGGTACCAGTGATCTAGAACCATGACTGCCCTCTAGCACAGCAGCCCAGTCAGAGGTTTTGATCCAGATCACAGAATCTGGACTATAAAGCAACTGACTGCTAGAACACCTGATATACAGATAGAACCACAAGGACAACTAATGTGGAACATCTGATAGAAGAGAAGATCAGACAGTTAGATCTTGTACTGTGGAACATCTAGTAGAACAGACTTATAGAACGTTACGGAGGAACTTTTGGTAGAACAGACGGATAGGACTGAGCTTTGGAATGTCTGGTAAAACAGAAGAACAGACTGATATCTGGTAGAACAGACTTATAGAATGTTACTGCGGAAGGCCTGGTAGAACAGACTAAGAGACCATTTTGTTTTCAGTGAAAGCAGAGTGTGTAAGAGCGAAGCTTGATGTGACACTGATTTTTGTTTGTCCAAAAGGTTGTACCTTGTCCTGCAAAAACATAGCCTTACAAACACCACCACACACACACACATAACATGCACAAACACTCAGACAATAATACACAAACATCTCATGCACACACACACGCACAACAATCACATGCACAGACACACACAGACACACACACACACACACACACACACACACACACACAAAAACAGTAGCACAGAGTCCAGTAGTGGTCATAAATGAGAGTGTGTGTTATGCGGGACTAGAGAGCAGTAGCATTTGCAGTCACATGGGAGGGAAAGATTCCATTTATATCGGAGTCGGTGATCTGTATAGTTAAAGATGAAGACATCTCCACACACACACACGCACACGCACACGCACACGCACACGCACACACACACACACACACACAGAAAGAGACACACAGACATTATCCCAGCAGTCCACCTCCTCCTCTTCCTCTTCCATCCGTTCCCAGTCCTCCTGTCCTTGAAGCAGCAGGGAAAATCAGTGCAGCTTCACTAGTGTGTGTGTGTGTATGGTGTGCATGTGTGTGTGTTTCCTGGAGAGTGCTTCCGGATGAAGCCCAGTCCTGTGGACACAGCCCCCGTCAGACGCACAACATCCCAGAAGCCTCTGCCGCAACCTGCTCTCCCTTTCACCCTGGAGGATTAGAACACAAACCCACTGATTACAGGAAGCCACGCACACACACACATACATACATGTATAGATACACACATATGCATACACACGGCATAGCTATAGGGATTGTTTCTGCAGGAAATGTGTTTGATTAGCCATGGTGTTAGACATGCAGGAATGGCAGTGGGGCTCAGCCCTGGTGTTCACAGGTGTGTGTGTGTGTGTGTGTGTGTGTGTGTGGTTGTGCGTGCGGATGTAGCTTTGGCCTGTAAACAGGAACCATTAATGTCTGCTTTTGCTCTGACAAGGTTCCCGCCCTGGGACGCTGTGGGAAAGGAACCAACCAACACACACACACATACACACCCATACACAAACACACACGCACATACTCTTACCCACACACAAACATGCATACACACACACACACACACACACACACACACACACACACACACACACACACACACACCCTGAGCTACTTCCTGCGTGAGCTGCCCAGACAGCAGGAGAGGTCGTTGGGGTAGCGAAGGTCAAGGTGCCGTCCTGCTAGAGCCAGACCTACAGTGGACTACTGGAAGACCTAACATTCTGCTGGAGATCTACAGGGGCTCACAGAACCTCATGTTCTACTGCACAGCTATAGGGGTCCACATAGGGGCATCACAGAATCTCGTGTTCTACTGCAGAGCTATAGGGGTCCACATAGGGACATCACAGAATCTCGTGTTCTACTGGAGAGCTACAGGGGTCCACAGAGCATGACGTTCTATTGGACAGCTACAGGGGTTGCTTGGGTTCTGCTGAGTTGCATCTGCTGGTATTAATACCCATTAAGATCTGTTTGTGTTTCTAGATACACTTTGGGTTCTGTTAAGAAAATTGGTCTGCTTCTGTTTGTGTGTCTGGAGTTCTAAGGAAGGTGGTCCAGTTGGGAAGGGGTGTGGTTCTGGTGGGGGTGGGGAAAGGTGGGTTCTGGTGGGGTTGGGGATAGGTGGGTTCTGGTCAAGTTGTGGATTGGTGGGTTCTGCTTACTGGTGCTACGATGAGGAGTCTGGTTCTGTTTGTGTGTCTGGTTCTGTTTGTATGTCTGAAGTTCTAAGGAAAGTGGTCCAGTTGGGAAGGGGTGTGGTTCTGGTGGGGGTTGGGGAGAGGAGGGTTCTGCTTACTGGTGCTACTGTGAGCGGTCAGGTTGAATCTTGGCGCCATTCTGCTTGTCGCTGGCGGGTGGGGCGGGGGTGGAGGGGGCGGGCGTGGAGGACTTCACGCTGCGTTTGCGCTTCTGCACGTTCTGCTCGGGGTGGAAGATGATGACATACACCTGCAGGAGGAACAGCAAACACAGCACATATCAACATAGAATTCCATAGCACTCGCGCACGCGCGCACACACACACACACATACATACACACATACACCAGACATACACACACACACTCATACACACACCACATATCAGCATAGAATTCCATAGTACTCGCACACACACACCAGGCATACACACCCACTCATACACACACCACATGTCAGCATAGAATTCCATAGTACTCACACACACACACACACCAGTCATACACACACAGACACACGCTTATACACAGGCCTCACCGGCACCGGCAGGAGAGAATTCACACACTTAACTTTTATAAATCCAGACCATTTAGTCTACATGTTTCATATCCACTGTGCTGTGCCCCACTAGTGCATTGAACTGCTTTTCAGGAAGTGCATTGCTGGTTGCCATGTAAAACCAACTGAAATTACCGACCGAAATTATTTTCATGACAGCTAGCATTCCACCTAATGACAACTAGCATTCCACATTATCACAGATAGCATTCCACATTATTACAGCTAGCATTCCACACTATGACAGGTAGCATTCTACATTATCACAGCTAGCATTCCACATTATGACAGCTAACATTCCACATTATCACAGCTAGCATTCCACATTATCACAGCTAGCATTCCACACTATGATAGCTAGCATTTCACATTATGACAGCTAGCATTCCACATTATGGCAGCTAGCATATCACATTATGACAGCTAGCATTCAACATCATGACAGCTATCTTTCCATATCATGACAACTAGCATTACACATTATGACAACTAGCATTCCACGTTATCACTAGCATTCCACATTACGACAGCTAGCATTCCACATTATGACAGCTAGCATTCAACATCATGACAGCTAGAATTTCACATTATCACACCTAGCGTTCCACATTATGACAGCTACCATTCAACATCATGACAGCTAGCATTCCATATTATCACAGCTAGCGTTCCACATTATGACAGCTAGCATTCCATATTATGACAGATCATCATTCGGTTATGTATGACACAAATGGACACGGTATGAAATACATATTACTCTTGTTGGTTGGGCAATAATAAAAGGGTAAAAAGTCTGCTGGTGTTGTGAGAGCTATTTATGAATTTTAAAAGGTGTAATGAACAGTGCCTGAGGAAAAAAATGCGCACAGGATTATGGCCTGCGGCGCACGCACATACACACACACCAGACACACACACACAAACTCATACACACCACAAATACACACACACACCAGACAAAAACACACACCAGACACACACAAACACACACACAGAGACACAGACATATACCAACACACACACACACACCTTGGGGACGTAGAGCATGCCCAGAGACACGGTCGCACTTAGGCTCATTGACACTGTCAGCGTCGTTGTCTGGATGAACATCTGCAACACACACACACACCATAAATTACACACCAGATATTACTCACACACACACCAGATATTACTCACACACAAACACACACACACCAGACATTACTGACACAGACTTGTGTGTGTGTGTGTGAAAGAGAGGGTAAGCAGCATACTGTTGTGCATGTGCAGTAGACACAAAGTCACCACTGCATTTAGACACAGACTCCACACACACACACACTTCTACACTCAAACACCGCCTCCTCTGAAAAGCTGTTAGAAAGGGACAAAGTGTGTTGATGTATTCTAGGATGAACAAGGACCTCATGTCCACACACACATATTCACACACACACTTCTGAAATGCTGGTGCAGAGGTAAAGTGTGTGTTAATGTTTTCTAGGATGAACAAGCACTCTGTGTCCCTTTGACTGTCCTGATCCAAATCTTTGTGTGCGTGTTTGTTTGTGCACGTCTGGATGAGTGTGTGTGTGTGTGTGTGTGTGTGTGTGTATGTGTGTGTTTGTGTATCTGGATGTGTGTGTGTGTGTGTGTGTTTATGCGTGTGTGTTACTGTTGTCCCGTGTCCCGTGGCTTTTGTGTCCCTCAGTACAGCTGACCTCTTTTCCCTTGTTCCCATCTCTATCCCTCTCTCTCCCTCTCTCTCTCTCCCCCCTCTCTCTCCTCCATGTTTACCCCTCTTTCTCTCCCTCTCGACCCGTCCGTCTCTCCCCCCTCTCCACCCTCTTTCTCTCCCTCTCTATCCCTCTCCCTCTCTCTCACTCCCTCTCTCTCTCCCCATTTCCACCCCTCTTTCCGTCTAGCTCTCTCTTTCTCTCTCTCTCTTTTTCCCTCTCTTTGTCTCTCTCTCTCTTTTTTTCCCTCTCTCTTTCACTCTTTGTCTCTCTCTCTCTCAATCACCCCCGCTTTCTCCTCTCTATCTCCTTGTCCTAGATGTCCATCTTTCACCAGTACTCTCCCTCTTTCAACTCATTCTTTCTATTGCTCTCTCCTTTCTTCTGTGTGTGTCAGTGTGTTTGTGTGTGTGTGTGTGTATGTGTGTGTGTGTGTGTGTGTGTGTGTGTGTGTGTGTGTGTGTGTGTGTGTGTGTGTGTGTGGTGTTACAACAGTGAAAAGCTTTCTTAAGTCCAGAGGGGATATCACTTTCACATGGCTGAGCTTCAGACTCATTCTGACTGACACACAATACACCACTCTGTCACACATGCACACACACACACAAACACACATACACACACACACACACACACACACACACACACACACACACACACCTTCTGTGCGGACTGCGCGGTGCCGAAGAATATGGGGACGAAGGCCAGCCAGATGATGCAAGTGGTGTACATGGTGAAGCCGATGGGCTTGGCCTCGTTGAAGGTCTCGGGGACGCCACGGCTCTTGATGGCGTAGACGGTGCAGGTGACCATCAGCACCATGCTGTAGCTCAGACAGCAGATCAGCGACAGGTCCGACATGTCACACTTCAGGATCCCGCGCGCCTGCTCTGGGTTGGGAGGCCGCAGCTCCTCGTAGTCCACGTAGGAGTGGGGGGGCATCACGCCAAACCAAATAAACACCGCAAACACCTGCACATACACACACATATACACACAGATAAATACACACACACACACACACACACACACACATTGATAAATGCACAGTTCCTTGTAGTCCACATAGGAGTGGATAAACACCGCAAACACCTGCACACACACACAAAGATAAATACACACACAGACAGATATGGGGCCAGAAACATGCACAGGTCCTCGTAGTCCACGTAGGAGTCGATTCAGACAAACACGGCCAACACCTGCACACACACACTGACTGGATAGCGACTCAAAGTTCTGTGCTCTGGAGCGTTCACTCATAACATTCGTCCTTCGGGTGTGTTTGAAGCTTAGCGTAGCCATGGGTGGGCTGGGCTGTGGTGAGTGTGTTTGAAGTGTTCCATGGAATCCTGTAGCGCCGCCACATCTGTTGACATCATTTTTCTGTCAAGTTGCACTCGTCCCTCCCCCAGACTGACCTTTAGTTAGATCCCACTTGGCCAATAGAGGCCTCTCTGCCTCCTCTGGTGATCATTTCTCTGCTCACACCTGCACACATGTGGGGCCCTCAAGGCTGATCAGACCATCAGACTACCAGACCACCTCTGACACGCTACAAGCATGCCTAGCAGGCATGACTACTGAAATACTAACGTTCATTGGCTGGCAGGCATGACTACTTAAATGCTAATGTTCACTGTTACAGGCACGTTTACTGAAATGCTAATATTCACTGGCTAGCAGGCATGACTACTGAAATACTAATGTTCACTGCCTAGCAGGCATGATCACTGAAATCACTGAAAGACAGATAACATATAGCCTGATATAACAGATAACATTAGACTGATTCTGAAGTCCTTTTACTGAATTCCACAATTTTAAAATCCTTTTATTGATCATGAAGCCCCTGTTAGCACCTGTATTCCTCTCCTAGAGCTCTTAGCTCCTCAGACTGGCCGTCTGGATGCTCCGAATGACATACCATGTGTGCATGTGTGTGTGTGCGTGTGAGAGAGAGAGATAGCAAGAGATAGAGCCCGAGAGTGGGGCGGACTATGTCCACAAAAGCTGAAAATGGCAGAAGCCCAGAAACCCTCATGGCACCCCTCTGTAGCTATATGCCTTTACAGGTGACACCCCTTCGTAGTTCTGCATTTAAACTGTCATCCTATGTGACATATCTTTTTACACCATCGCATTCTTTCCTTTTTATCATGACTGTTGGTTTCACACACACACACACACACACACACACACACACACACACACACACACACACACACACACACACACACACACACACACACACACACACACCTGTACAGAGATGAGGATGAAGGTGATGATGAGCTGTGAGGTGGGGCTGATGAACTTGGGCGGTGTGACGGACTTCTTGCCCTGCTCGAAGATGCGGTAGATGCGGTTGGTCTTGGTGAGCATGGCGGAGTAGCTGATGGACATGCCCAGGCCCAGCAGGAGGCGCCGGATGGCGCACACGGCCGCGCCGGGCTCGGCGATCATCAGGAAGGTGATGAGGTAGATGAGGAAGATGCCGGTCAGCAGCACGTAGCTGAGCTCGCGGCCGGAGGCACGCACAATGGGCGTGTCGTTGAAGCGCACGAAGGTGGCGATGACGCCGGTGGTCGCTAGGATACCCAGCACGGCCAGGAAGACGGGGATGATGGCCCAGGGCGAGCTCCACTCCAGCTTGATGATGGGCGTGGCCCGGCAGCCGGAGCGGTTCAGGTTGGGCCGCATGTCGAAGGGGCAGGTGTCGCAGTTGAACTCGTCTGCCAGGAACTGGTAGCCGTCACACAGCTCGCAGTGCCAGCAGCACGGCACACCCTTCACCATCCTCTTCCTCTCGCCCGGCTCGCACGGGAAACTACACACCGAGTCCGGCACCTGCCGGTCACCACCCGACCACTGCATCTCCTCCAGCTGCACACACACACACACACACACACACACATACACACACACGCACACACACACCAGAGTTAGAGGGGTGTTGGTGTGTGTGTGTGTGTTGTTGTTGTAAATCACCTATACTGTACGTAAGCACAGCATTGTTATGTGTGTGTGTGTGTGTGTGTGTGTGTGTGTGTGTGTGTGTGTGTGTGTGTGTGTGCTTACGTTGAGCCTGAGGTGGTTGGTCCACTGCCCTATGACGTGGTATCCGGGGGTGGTGGTGTTGGACAGCTGGTACTGGAAGATATCGTAGCGACCAGGAGCATCACCGTTCTCATTAAACATCACCGCTGTACCAGCACTACCTGTAGACACACACACACACACATACACACACACACACACACACACACACACACACACACACACACACACACACACACACACACACACACACACACATTAAACATGACCGCTGTACTGGCACTACCTGTAGACACATGCACACACACACACACACATAAACACACACACACATAACATTAAACATGACCACTGTACCGGCACTACCGGTACACACACACACACACACACACACACACACACACACACACACACACACACACAACCTTAAGACAAATGGAGACAGAGATGGAGAGAGAGATAGAGAGATTGCATATCCTACACCCCACTAGCACACACACACACACACACACACACACACACAGACACACACTTGTGTTTTCCTTCCCTGAAGACTGTGGCATAAAAAATGGGTTGTGGAAAAGAAGGGGGGAGAGAAACAAAGCACAGGAGGAGAGGAGAGGAGAGGAGAGGAGGACTCTAAATAGCGAAGGATAGGAGGGAGGAGAGGAGAAGAGGACTCTAAATAGCGAAGGATAGGAGGGAGGAGAGGAGAAGAGGACTCTAAATACTGAGGGATGAGAGGAGGAGAAGAGAGGAGGAGGAGGACTCTAAATACTGAGGGATGACAGGAGGAGAAGAGAAAAGGACTAAATAGCGAGGGATGAGAGAGATGAGAGGAGGAGAAGAGAAAAGGACTAAA
>CM050211.1:32006149-32016149 GCA_027475355.1 Coilia nasus
CAATACTGTAACCAATCACAGCACCCGATAATTAGATCTGGAGAATAATGTAACCAATAACAGTACTCGGTAATCAGTGCCTTCGAATTCCGTATGTGTTCCGAAAGTGTTTTATGTGTTTAAGTGTTTAATGCGTTTCCGTGTTTTGTTTGATGAAGTGTTTAATGTGTTGTGTATTACTGTAGCTTGGAAGAGGAGTTACCACTGCTTATAGGCTCCTCCTCTCTGGTTAGGATCCTCCTCTCTGGTTAGGCCCCTCCTCTTTGGTTAGGCCCCTCCTCTCTGGTTAGGCTCCTGCCCTACAGCTAACCCACGCCCACGCCCACGCCCATCAGTAATTCCTCTTCCAAGCTACAATAGTGTGTAACACATAAAACACTTTCATCTATTCAACACTTACACACTTACATTTACAAACTTAATCACATTAAACACATACACATATGCACACAAAACCAAAAAACAAAAGCAGGAAATACAAACTACCTCCAACCTCTGCTCTGGTTAGTTGCCTGCCTCACAAGAGCACATGTGGGTCTCGTGTTGAAGAGGAGCCCTGTAGTCTTGTGAGGCAGGCGGCCAGAGGGCTCCTCTGTGGTCTGCAGTGAGGAGTTACTGATGGGGTGCTCTTGACTGAAGGTTTGCCAGAGCAGAGATGTGAGATATTTTGTATTTCATGCTTTTGTTTTGGGGTTTTGTATGCGAAGTTGTGTCAAAGAGGACCCTACATTTAGAGACAAAATATTTAACAAAATATTTAACAAAATAAACAATCTTTAACCACAACCCACTCTAGAACCCCATACTACAGTCACAAGAAAACACTCTAAAACCCTATACTACACTCACTCTCTAGAACCACATACTACACTCTCACTCTACAACCCCATACCACAGTCACACAACAGAACCCCATTAAGTCACAAGAACCCCATACTACATTGACAGACTAGAACCCCATACTACAGTCCCACAGAAGAAGGCCATGCTTAAGAAGCCACACTGTACATTTGTGCAGAGCAAGACTCAAGCATGAGTTTATCATCCATGTATGTATCAGTGTATCAGTTATGCGTGTATCAGTGTGTAAGTCACGTGTGTCAGTGTATCAGTCACATGTGTATCAGTCACATTTGTATCAGTCATATGTGTGTCAGTAACATGTGTATCAATCATGTGTGTATCAGTGACGTGTGAATCAATATGGGTCATGTGTGTATCAGTGTGTCAGTCACGTGTGTATCATTACATTACACTTAGCTGACGCTCTTATCCAGAGCGACTTACAGATATTTACAGGGTTTCAGTTACAGTCCCTGAAGCAGTGTGGGGTTAGATGCCTTGCTCAAGGGCATCTCAACCATGGGTAGGGCGGGTTGATTCGAACCAGCAACCTTCCGATTGCAAGTCCAACTCCCTAACCACTAGGCCACAGCTGCCAGTCTATCAGTCACATGTATATCACTGCATCAGTCACGTGTGTGTCAGTGTATCAGTTTACATGCGTCACAGTTGCAGTTGTTGCTGTCATTCATTAATTCATTCATTGGTCTCAAAAATCAACTTAAAAACAACAACAACAACAACAATAATAACAATAATAATACTAATATATGTTACATACATTCAATATAAAATAATACAAGTATATGAAGAAAGAATATGAAGAAATTAAAAATAGAATAGAATGTTTAAAATAGAAATTAAAAATAGAAAGAATGTTATTTACAGTATTTACATTATTTACAATTGCCACATGGCTACACACACACACACACACACACACAGACTATTTACATTATATTTCATTGTTAACTTTCAACAATTTTCGTGGCTTCCTTCCTTTTACTCTGGCATTTCTATTATGTGTCTTTACTTCAAATTTAATTCGCATTAGGAGATATGTGTTAATCATGAAGTCTTTGCACTTTGTGCAACAAGCACAGACTATTCTCTCCATGTCCACCCTGCTGTTGACAGCTGCTTTCAACTGAGCTAATATTTTATTGCCTTTTTGAATTTTGGGAAAAATATTTCTGAATACCCTCTCCATTTCCTCTGTGCCAAATTGTAAGGCTTCACTTGGTGGAAACAACCCATCCCCCACATATTGTTTGTTATTAAAGAATGTGTATCTTTGTGCCAATTTATGTCTGTCCTCATCTTTTGCCCGCCACAATTCAGGACATTTTTGGCAGGTAAACTTTGAGGAGGCTCTGAAAGCCAGATAACCAGCCAAATACAAAGAGACATTGGCCTCCATTTCATCCAGCCCCTTAATGTAATCCATGTGGTCTATTCCTGCAGGGAAAGCTGTGGCTTCTTTGGCAACTGGCTGAATATGGAAGAGAATAAACATAGACAAGGAGAGTTGTTAGAATTTAACATAGAATACTTCACACATACACATACATATGGCTACCTCATACAGTTTGCCTATCACATTTCTTACATGGATGTCATGTGAGGCCTTTGACGTTGGTTCATCTTCATCCTCAGCCACCTGGGCCTCCAACTCAAAAGAACACTACAAAATTATTACAAAAGCATTACAGATTGTCAGCTGATTGAATATGGAATAAAAATAAAGAACAAACATAAATAAACAAGGAGAATGAACAGAATTTCACATAGCTTTCCACCATAATACTATAGCACATTTCTTACATGGTCGTCATGTGAGGCCTTTGACACTGGTTCATGAGATGCCATCTGGGGCTCTTCATCAAGCGTGGTGGAACTCTACAAAATCATTACAAATCACTACCATATCATTATATTTGCAGCTTTGAATATAAGAAGGAGCCGTGTGTACCTCAAACAAATGTGACAGCTGAAGCAAGAGGTGGATTTCTTCTGGCTCACAATTTGTGTTCCTCCCAAATGTGAACAGGTAGTCCAACACAGCCTGTCTGTAGTCTAGGCAAAACTGGTGAGGATCTGGGTTGTCCCGATGACCTCCTTTTGCCCTTATTGTTCCAAAAAAATGTTCTAGGCAGTCTTGGTTTAGATGCCTTGTGAACAAGAACTGAAAACTATTGTCTGGGAATGCAAACAATAATTAGAATAGTATACAATAAGCACAATATATCGTTTTTTCCTCTTGAAATCTTTTGTGCGCACGTGTGTGCGTGTGTGTGCTCGTGTTCACCTTTCAGTTCAGCCCAAACCTCCTTTATGGCTTGCATGTTATGCCTCCAGCCATGCAGGCAATGTAGGCCTTTCCCACTGGCACATCTGACACATGCCAGCCACTTGACATGTTCATTTATGAAAGGAACATGCTTGTCCCTAAAGGCGTCTTTGAACGGGGTGGAACTGGACAATGAGGAGCTATTGAAGCAGTTAAACATTTCATTGAAATGGGCAATAAAGTTTGCTGTTACTCTTGCCCCTTCTCTCAGCCTTCCCATGTCTGCCATGCTCAGCAGTGCCGCAGCAACAGAATGACTGAGGACCTGTAAATAAACAAAATGCCATTTTCAAGACCATTTTAATACAGAATAAAGATTCTCTTTCAGACAAAGTTGTATGGTCTGCCTTTACCTGTGTCTTACCTGAGTGGCTAGAGAGACACTCATCGTTGAAAATGCTGTAAGTGACAGATGTTTTGCTGTCAGTTTGGGCACCATGCGGTGCTGTCTCTCTGAATCATGATTAAAACGTTCCAAGATATCTCCTCACTCAGCCAGTTTGTCCTCAACAAAAAATCCATGATTTCTGAAATTGTTCCTTATATTTTCGATGAGGTGGGGTGGATCAAATAAAAAATTCACTTTTTTGTCCCCAACAAAAAAAACAAGGTTTTTTCTCAGTTACCCCCAAGTTTCGGCAAGCAGCCAAGTTGTTGCTACCCTGGTCCATTACAAGTGCCACTGGGGAAAATCCGGTGTCCAACACTTGTTGTACTGCATCAATGATTCGGTCCTTAAGGTCAGTGTGCTTCATGGTTCCAGAGGACATAAAATAACCAATCAGTTGTTTCCATTTCCCTGGGCTTTTTTTTGGCTACATCTATTTGTTCATTCACAAATTGTGCAGCTTGCTATGGTAGTAATTTTGCTATCTCTCTCTTCAACATCGCTTTTGTAATTATTGGTTGAGTTTTTTTCTTGTGTCTTGCCAATCTCTGTTTGTAGCATCCAATTTTTCTTTTTAGACTTTAGATTTTGTTCAGAGCACATGGCCAATGCTGCAGACCCTGAAAAGAAATTGAACTGCTGTAAACACAGATTGAGATGTCATATGTGGCCAGATGATGGCATGCAACTGTAAAAAAAGAGAGAGAGACTAAATTGAAAAATATCAACATATCTTCCCTTTTCCAAGTACTTACTATCTATGGTCTCTGTTGCAATCTGTAGAGTCTCAGATGTGTCTGTTGCTACACTTTTTTGGGGAGGTGGACGAAGTGTGTCTCGTGATTTCGGGGGGTTTGGGCAATTTACTAACCATGGTATGGCTGATGGTAGTAGGCCAGACTTCCTGAAGGATGCAGATGCATTTACAGAATCAGAACCGGCCCTGATTGTTACTATTGTTGTTATGATTATTACACCAATGCATTTTTTCTACCTGTCTGACGGATTAACAAATTGAGATGCCGAAAAATGGTCACTACATAGTTTTCTATGTCTCAGCTCATCAGGCAACAGGCCACGTAGATCCTCCCGTCTGATGTTTTGGATCCATTCTGCACACCTGGAAAAAAATGCATGAGTTAAGTTAATGCTAATGCTGTTAGCATAAAGTTAATGCTATTAAGTGCAACATGATATGTTGCTAGTTATTGGGTTCCCCTATCAGCATGCACTGCTCGCATAGTATACTACAGCAAAGGATGAAAATCACCGCGCTGTTAAGTGGTTGAAATAAAACCTACATATTATTTAAGGGGATATCTCATACATTTGAAACAGTAATACAGTAATTCAAAAATAAAATAAGAAGGAACCAATCCGCGGATCTGGAAACTGTAAGGGGTTCGCTTGAAGTCTTTTCAAAATAGTTGCTGGTGGAGTGTTTAAAATTAAAAGCTATATTTTAACATCTTAGTTAAACAAGTAAGACAAGACAAATAACAAGCGGCTACTTCAATTTTAAAACGAATGACAAAATCACATTGATTTTTTCAACACTAAACAGGTAAACATTAAACAAAATTCATTATGCTAACTGTGTAGTCTATCTTGCCAGAACTAAACAAAACTCATCATCACCTGGCTTTATCCTTTGGAAATGAGTGAAACGACACCTCCTTGTTTCTGGAGGTGTATTTTGTACAGCCTACTGCTGCACATTGTGTACCAAATTTTGTGGTTGTGTTTTTAGTGAGGCTATGGGAAGCATACATTGTGTGTATGATCCAACTGTGTATGTGTATGTGCGTAAAAGCAGAGAGAAAAGAAGTAGAGAGCGGCAACTCCCATTGGCCTGCATTGTCACGTCACTAACGTCGGCCGCCATTTTGATTTTGGTAACTACGGACACCAAAACAGACACAACTGATCGATACAAAAAATGGATAGTGATCATACATATTATGTATGGATAGTGATCATACATATGGATAGTGATCATACATAATATGTATGATCACTATCCATTTTTTGTATCGATCAGTTGTGTCTGTTTTGGTGTCCGTAGTTACCAAAATCAAAATGGCGGCCGACGTTAGTGACGTGACAATGCAGGCCAATGGGAGTTGCCGCTCTCTACTTCTTTTCTCTCTGCTTTTACGCACATACACATACACAGTTGGATCATACACACAACTGATGTCATATCCTGTGAAACTCAGTGAAACACAGACAGTAGTAAGGCCTGAGACATAATCATAAAACAGTCAGATTATGTTCACAGGTAGATCATTCTCATGATGAAACAGGTAGATTATTCTAATGATGAAACAGGTAGATTATTCTAATGATGAAACAGGTAGATTATTCTTATGATAAAACAGGTAGATTATTCTTATGATGAAACAGTCAGATTATTCTCATTACAAACAGGTAGGTTATTCTCATGGTGAAACAGCTAGATTATTTTCTGTTATGAAGCAGTTCGATTATTCTCGAGATCAGATTATTGTTGCTGATTGTTGCTTATAAGTCAGATTATTGTTGCTGCTTTAGGTTACAGGGGGCAGCAGACACTTACGTTGGAAGCGGTTTGTTTTCACTGAGTTGCTCAACATTAAATAAAGATATCTCTCAACAACAAAAATGATGTCCCACACCATGACAGACACACACACACACACACACACACACACACACACACACACACGCACACACATACACACGCACAGACTCCCACACCATGACAGACACATACACAGACACAGACACACACACGAACACACACAGATATTATAATCGTCTTCCATATTATTCACAATATTGTCCCTATATTGTCCATTGACTATCACAAACACACACAGACACACCACTACGATGTCTCACACCATCATACACACAGGACTACTGCAGATTGGTGATCTGAGTGTATGCGCCTGCTGCCATCTAGTGGTCAGTGGTGTGGCGACATCTCTATGTGCTCATATTTGTGTGTTTGTGTGTGTTGAAGTGTGTGCCTGCTGGCCTCTAGTGGTCACTGGTGGTGTGTCATTTCTACTTTAGATGCTCACAGTGGAGCAACACCAAAAAAAACAGACATCAGAACAAGCACACACACGAACACTTAAATAAACATCAAAATATCCAAATAATAGATATTCCAATAAACACACAAATGAGCAGAAATATTCCAATAAACGTTAACACTCCTCTTTTAACACTCTTCCCTACAAATTTAGACACATTCTCTCTCTTCTACCATCTTTCAACATGATCTGGCATTGCCAGAACAAGAATGAAGTGAATTAAAGTAACGTCATTCATGCAGTTGGTGGCAGTAACTCATTGAAGGCTGCCTTTTCCTCCCCAAGAGTGCCAAAGGTGACGAGCAAGACGTCAAGTGAGCAAACACATGGTCTAATGACAAGTCCAAGCTAATCGTTTGAACGACACAACTTAACTATGCAACTTCCAATGGATCATCCAGACTGCTGATGGGAAACACTTGTATCGTTGAACGATCCATTGGACTGTTTACATCATTAGTTGCTTAGTCTGGATAATGCTGTTGGGAAACAGCAGTGTTGTAAGTCCGTCGTTCAAACCAACGAAGTTGCTAAGCAAGTTAGTAACGAGTTTTGGGAACTGGGAACTCCTGGTCAGTTCACATTACACACACATATACATACACGCACACACAAAAAACTCTCACTCACACACACACAAACATACCACACCTTGAGTGGCTGTTGACACAGATGACACTGGTGTCTTACCTAATTGGATAATTCTTCACACACATGACACCAGTGTTTCAGCCCATTGGAGGCTTTCTTCAGGGGACAAAATCAGTCTTTTCATCAATGTCTTAGGTCACTGGACGCTTTCATCAGTGTTTTCATCAATGTCTTAGCTGATTGGACGGTTCTTAAGACAGGACACCATTGTTTCTGCTAACTGAATGGTTCTTTATTTGAAGGACCAAACACAAACAAACATTTCAAACGGACATGTTCAAGAATTCTGAAAATGTGTACCTGCAGAGAGCATTGTAAGTGATCTTTCACAGCATTAAAAGGGCACAAGTTTGCATTTGTGTTTCTGTGTGTGTTTCTGCTTCCTGAGGTCTTATGTACGCACAAACCTCTCCTCCACCGCACCGATGAGGCCTCGTGTACACACAGACTCTCTCTTCTCTCGTTTCTCTTTGAGTCCTGCACTAGCCGCCACACCAGCAGTCCTTCACTGCTACATGTGTAGAAATATCACAATATTCAGAATATGAATGTATTGTGTCTTTAAGATTTTCAAGTGATTCGGTGTTGCATAGCAACTCTGAAAAAGCAAACAGCATCAATTGTCATCCTGAGTGATGAGTTACTCTGTGTGTGTGTTTATGTGTTGACCCATGGGTGTGTTAGGTATTGTGCAGCACTGGCCCTGTGAGGGCATATCTCCAGCATGGACAGCAGGAAGTGTGTGTGTGTGGGTGTGTGTGGGTGTGTTGAGTCATGGGTGTGTTAGGCACTGTTCAGCAGTGGCCCTGTGAGGGCATATCTCCAGCATGGGCATCAGAAAGTGTGTGTTTCTGTGTATGTGTGTGTGTGTGTGTGTGTGTTGAGCCATGGGTTAGGCACTGTGCTGCAGTGGCTCGGTGCTCAGGGCGTATCTCCAGCATGGGCGGCAGGAAGTGTGTGTGTGTGTGTGTGTGTGTGTGTGTATGTGTGTGTTATGTGTTGAGCCATGGGTGTGTTAGGCACTGTGCTGCAGTGGCTCTGTGCTCAGGGCGTATCTCCAGCATGGGCAGCAGGAAGTGTGTGAATGATTCCGCTTCGCTCTGCAGCCAGCCGTACTTCTGCTGCAGCACGTCACACAGCGACCAGGGCCGAAGACGACCAATGCGCCTCAGCTCACCTACACACACACACACACACACACACACACACACACACACACATCTTTAATCAGCAAGTCACACAGCAACCAGGGGCGCAGACAACCAATACGCCTCAGCTCACCTACACACACACACACACACACACACACACACACACACATCTTTAATCAGCAAGTCACACAGCAACCAGGGGCGCAGACAACCAATACGCCTCAGCTCACCTACACACACACACACATACACACATCTTTAATCAGCATGTCACAAAGTGACCAGGGGAGCAGACGACCAATACGCCTCAGCTCACCTACACACACACACACACACACACACACCATAACATACACACACAGATTGTCTGGTAGTGGTGCGTCTCACCCTTGCGGTTGAAGAGCTGGTGTGAGCGGCGCCCTGACATGGCGAAGTCCAGAGGGAGAGGCCCCAACAGCTCCATGATGTGGGCAACGTGATCTGAGCAGATTAAGACCCCAGATTAACCCTACAGATTAACACTACAGATTAACAACCCAGATTAACACTACAGATTAACATTTAAGATTAACACTACAGACTAACACTACAGATTAACAACCCAGATTAACACTCCAAATTTACACCCCAGATTAACACTAGAGATTAACACTACAGAATAACACCACAGATTAACATCACAGATTACCAATACTGATTAACACTACAGATTAACACTTAAAATTAATGCTACAGATTAACACCCCAGATTTACACCCCAGATTAACACTACAGATTTACACCCCAGATTAACACTAAAGACAGAGGGATATCTGTAGAGGCGTAGAGGGATATGAATGTGTGTGTGTTTGTGTGTGTGCACTGTATGTGTGTGTGTGTTAGTGTTTGGGGGGGCTCACCCTCCTCACGGCTGTAGGATTCTCCAGCTTCCGGCTCAAACAAGAAGTCTCCAGTGGCCAACTCAAACGCCTGGAAACACACACACACACACATACACATCTGTATCAGAGCAGAGCCAAACATTGTAGCCATATTGCTAGGGGATGTGGGGTGATATTATGTGTGTGCGTGCTTGTGTGGGTGTGTGTGTGCTTGTGTGTGTGTGTGTGTGTGTGTGTGTGCGTGTGTGTGTGTGTGTGTGAGAGTGCTGACCATGCAGGCTGTGCTCCAGATGTCGGCTGCTGTGTTGTACTGTGCACCAATCAGAACCTCGATAGAGCGATACTGACACGTCTGGATCTCTTCCGAAAAGTGCTTATGCTGCCGGAGAGAGAGGGAAAGGGAGAGAGAGAGGGAAAGAGAGAGAGGTGGAGAAGGAGAGGGAGAGGGAGAAAGCGGGAGGAGAGGGAGAGAGCAAGGGAGCAAGAGGGAGAGAGAGAGATAGAGAGGGAGAGAGAGAGAGGGAGGGGAAGGAGAGGGATGTTTCGCATAATTCATTCAGGATTGGACATACCATAAATATTTCACAAAAGTCATTCTAGTGGAGGTTTTTTCACATATACTGATTCACATGATGCCAAGTTATTATAAGCAC
>CM050211.1:32023649-32046149 GCA_027475355.1 Coilia nasus
TATTCAAACGTTGCTTAGTCCAAAACACTGAAGGTCATGTTGGCAATCGTAAGTGACTACTGGTACGTCCAAAGACTTATGTATCTTGTAAGTACAATTGCAACGTGAAACTAAACACAGAAACTGAATTTGTAACTCTTTTCGGGATCCACCAGTGTTCTCTGAGAAATATGGAGAGGCATTAAATCTCACCGTCAGTGGAGAGTCACTCCAAACCATAAACAAGAGCTGGTCGCGGACTGATGAGCTCTGCTCGAGCACCGGAGTCTCGCCAAGAGAAGCGCTGAAATTCTCCAAAGCCGCGCGCACTGTATTTTTCGCACAGTGTATGTGTGGTGTATCGGTGGTCACACGCTTGGGAGAGCTGCAGTAACGCGGGACTATCTTATCAAATGCCGTGTGGTCAGTTTGGCACCCCTGTGTCCACTGTCTCCACGCGCAGGTGATATGGCAGGATACGTCAGACGGAGGGCAGTGGCGACCCGTGCTGTGGTCCTTCTGACCGCCTGTCGGTTGATCCTCCAGCACACATGTGGGACAATATTAAACAGACGTATATTCATATTGTCTCGTCAGAAAACAAGCGCGCCGGCAGACGGATATCCATCAGGTTCGGTTATTTGTTATTTTCTCCGTCTTGTTGAGACGTAGGCCTACTTAAGGACGTCTTCTTTTCACTGCTGAATAATTCCAGTAGGCTAGTTAAATTAATATTAATTAAGGTCTTAACATTTTAGTGCATGGAGTAATAACATATAGGTGGACACAAAACATAAACATCATGCTTTAACCACAACACAAAAACATTTTTTTGAACCAGGCTCTAATCATATGTATTTTCACTTTTTAACATGGTGGTCTAAAGCAATTGACTCACTGGCCCCCAGTGGACATCTGCGGTACTGCAGCTTTAGAGCCTTCAACTTTGAATGTTAAAACAAACCACAATCACAGAATCGCAGAAACAGCCATTATGGGTTAAAAACGTTATTCTTTATTAGAAACAAATGATGCCAATTTTTCATTACCCGGGAACAGCTTGTTGACTCAGTGTTTGAATAAAGTGGTCGCCAAAAGGTATTGGGGCGGGGGCAATAGAGAGTCGCTTATGTCTGTTCTGTTCTCAAGTCACTGATGTCTGTTGTCTGTTCTGCATGAGGTCCCAGACATCTGTCCTGCATGAGGTCACTGACTGGTCTGTAATGTGTCCTGCAGTCCCAGAGGTCTGTTGTCCTGCCTGAGGTCACTGACTGGTCTGTAATGTGTCCTGCAGTCCCAGAGGTCTGTTGTCCTGCCTGAGGTCACTGACTGGTCTGTAATGTGTCCTGCAGTCCCAGAGGTCTGTTGTCCTGCCTGAGGTCACTGATGTCTGTTCTCTAGTCCCAGACATCTGTTGTGTGTCCTGCAGTCCATATATCTGTTGTGTAGTCTCTCTTCAGGCCAACAGGAAGGTTCTGAAGGTTCTGCCCAAGGCGACAAGCTTACGGGACAGGAAGTGATCTTGCATCACTTCCTCTTCGTCTGCTGGTGCTGCACACTGAGAGGCAGATGCCACTTGATAGAAGTTTTTTTTCCCAAATAAATAAATTGGATATATATGTATCAAATCTAATCATACATAAATATAGAGGATATACTTGGACATAGGCTCTTTTCATTAAGTTAACTAAAACTCTAACTGCATTTCCATATTTATATTTACATACAGACAGTAGCATCACTGAAGTACACAAATAATAATCCACAGCTGACTGGTCTTAAAATAGACGTGATGTCTACTGGAAGCACGACACCAAATCAAACGCAAATAACACACATTTTAAAGTAACCAGCTCTTTCCCAATAACACAAATCTGAACATAAACAGTTCTCTCCTAATAACACACACCTGAATGTAAACAGCCCTCTCCCAATAATAGACATCTAAACATAAACAGCTCTCTCCAAAGCAACAACAGAAGAGGATGAACTGGACCCCGAAAACAGGTTTAATGCATCATTAAATCTCTCAAATCTACCTGCACACCCACACACACACACGCACACACACACACATACACACACACACACACATACACCTGAGCTGGATGTCTGGCATCACTAAATCTCTCAAATCTACTTGCAGTGACATTTTTTGACCACACCCACAAACTGGTCATCATTAGCCCCGCCTAGTGGCTTTCTCATGAGGCCAGCTCATGAGACCACACACACCAGCTACACACACACACACACACTCACACACATCAGCTACACACACACGTCAGCTACACATAACAGCTACACACATCACTACGCACACACACACACACACCAGCTACAAACACACACACACACAAACCAGCTACACACACACTCACGCACATTATCTACACACACACACCAGCTACACCAACACAATCACATACACGCACATTAACTACACACACACACACATTAGCTACACCCACCAGCTCACACACTCTGACCTCACACAGTATGATGTGACACAAAAACATCTTGCCAATAGCAACAAACTCAGTCAGCAGTCCAAAGTCATCCACAATTGGCAGATTAAAACAATCCTAATCCTAATCTCCAGTACAGCTACACATCAATATCCCACAAATGAAGAGATTTTGCTTTTCTGCTACGACACAAAACAAACTCCCTGTGGACTGTCATCCCAGTAACTGAAAGCTTTAAAGGGTAATGCATTAAAAGGGCCACAGGTAATACGCCGTTGCTTAAATACTCCAATTACAAAAACGTCCTGATCCACACCAGACAGGGTGTTGCCATGTGTTGCTACGACAACCTCAGAGAGGGGTGCTGCCATGTGTTGCTACGGCAACCTCAGACAGGGATGCTGCCATGTGTTGCTATGACAACCCTCTGACAGGGGTGTGGCAATGTGTTGCTACGGCAATCTCAGACAGGGGTGTTGCCATGGTGATGGCACTATGGGGTGTGGCGCTCACAGGACCTTTGGCAAGCAGCTGAGAACACACTGCCTGCTGCCACCCACGCCAAGGTCATCAGGCTGGCATATGGGCCCAGCATCTCACGTACAGCTCCGAGGGCCTATGGGTCACAATATGACATCTGCAGACAGCTCCACCCCACAGCACTGACCAATCTACAGCACTGACCCTTTTAACACTGCACATCCTCCAACACTCATGTTACCAGAGTCTTCAGTGTAGGGAGGTCAATAAAACTCCTGCTACTCTGCACATACCTGCAGCCATGGCTAGTTAACACAGTGCTAATAGCAGCCATAGCTAGTTATCAGAGTGCTAAAAGCAGCCACAGCTAGTTAGCAGAGTGCTAATAGTAGCCATAGCTAGTTAGCACAGTACTAATAGTAGCCATGCCTGGTTAGCACAGTACTAATGGTAGCCATAGCTAGTTGGCACAGTATTAATGGTAGTCAAAGCTAGTTAGCACAGTGCTAATCCTACACTGTATGGAGCACAGTGCAACCAACACACCCACTGTAGAACGTTTTAAAGTACACCCAACCCCTGCACAGCATACCCACAGACATCTGTCGTGTGTGTGTGTGTTTGTGTGCGAGCGTACGTGCATGTGTGTGAGTGTGTGTGTACCATAACTGTACACACATCTTGTTTAAGAGGTAACAACTTGGACCTTCAGATTCACTGTGTTTGCTTCACAGACATCTGATCGAGTTCAGCAGATTACAGTAGATTACCATTCACATTCTGTGGAGATTACAGTGGATTACTGCTGAAGTTCTGTGGTGTATACAGTAGATTACTGCTGAAGTTCTGTGGAGATGACAGTGGATTACTGCTGAACTTCTGTGGAGTATACAGTAGCTTAGCGGACAGGCACATGACACATTGGCGAGTTGGATTCTGTAAATACATTTATACTGTCTGAATTGGTGAGTGGGATATTGTAAATACAGGTATACCGTAAATACATTTGTACTGTAAATACATTTGTACTGTAAATACATGTGTAGTAGAAATACATGAATATTGTAAATACACGTGTAATGTCTGTGCCTTGGGGGCCTCAGCTGCGTTAGTATCTCAGAAATCAGTTGCTTGGCAACGAGGCAGAACAACACATGAGCACACGGGCAGCTCTGCAGGAGACATAGACAGTGGGGAGGCTGAGGTCCAAGCACCGCCTACAGGTTTCTACGGGCCAACACAGGTGAGCACAGGTCAACACAGGTGTGCTTCTGAAGCCATCCTTCCCTACGGAGGTGACCCCAGGTGAGAGCCTTTCTGCTACAGAGGTGACCCCAGGTGAGAGCCTTTCTGCTACAGAGGTGAGCACAGGTGACCAGAAATGACCTGCTGCAAAGCGGAATGCCCCAACAGGAGATGGTGTCTGCTACACAGGCCAGCACAGGCAAATACGCCGACCACAGATGGTGTCTGCTACACAGGTCAGCACAGGTGAACAGCTTTCAGAGATGTTTTGCTGCCCAGGTGAGGTCAGGGGAGTGCCCCAAACAGAGATGGTTTGCTGCCCAGGTGAGGTCAGGGGAGTGCCCCAAACAGAGATGGTTTGCTGCCCAGGTGAGGTCAGGTGAGTACCGGTCAGAAGTTCTGCTACTTGGCTCCAACCGCCCGCTCATGGTCCCACTGATAAGGGTGTAGCCTTACGATGATTGACAGGCCTCAAGATAATTGACAGTTTGGACAGCAGTATCGGCTCCAAATACAGTCACTACGGGCACATGGTAGGATCGGATTGGATTTGTATTGGATTGGGTGTTGCTACCCAACGGGTGGTCTGTCCCAAATCCCTGTGCACATGAGGTCAGAGATCTGGCCGTTTCCGCTACGCTAGATGGCGCTGTATTCTTTTCAACAAGTGGTGTTAGAACTACTTCAGGTTGACGGCTGCTAAAAAGAAAATAAACAAACTATCTGGCGGCATATAAAACAAAGATAGCGCTCGAGGAAGTTGACAGAGCAGCATTTGCATGCATGTTGTGCATTCTCCTTTGTTTGGAAGTCCGTATGAAAGAACAAACAGCGTTTTTGGTTTCCTTGATACGACATGAACTGTGCCGTCGGCGTTTGATATTACAAGCAAGAGAGCAGGCGCTAGAAAGCCTTGACGTTCAGTATGGATGAAAATCAGGGACAGAAGCTTCTGGGACCGAGTGGTCTTACATGCGCAGTACGCGAATCCAAACCAATACCGTGCACAAGGCGGCACCAAGCGGATTAACATCGGCTTAAGCCAGGGGTTGCAATCGGATTCGCGAAACCAATCCCTATACGATCTTTAGTCTGTGCACATGAATTCGATACGATCCCAAACCATTTCCAATCGGATTCAACTCGTCCATGTGCACGCAGTGAGTGTCGGGTGAGTCTGGCGGATCTGGAGCTTCAGTGTCTGAGTGGGGCACGTGGGGGGAGTGGGACTTTGACTGAGGGGGGTCTGCTTTGTAGTGGGGGGAGGGGTGTGATTTGTAGTCGGTGTCAGATTTCTAATGGGGTGGGGGGTCTGCTTTGTAATGGGGGGAGGGGGCCTGATGGGTCGGTGTTGATGAGGTCTTGGGGGGGTGTTGATGAGTTATAGGGGAGGAATGTGGTGTGGGGTTGTTGAGGTGGGGGTGTGTGGTCTGGGGGGTGTTGATGAGGTCTGGGGGGGGTAATGAGATCTAGGGGTGTTGATGTGGTCTGGGGTGGGGGGGGGGGGTGGTGATGAGGTCTGTGGGGCAGTGTGGGGCGGCAGAGTCTGACTGAAGCCTTCAGAGCATCTGAAGCTGCACCAAATTTGGCTTGTAGAAACCACTACAGTCAGAGAGAGAGAGTGTGTGTGTGAGTGTGTGTGTGTGAGGGGGCATCTCAAACCAGGGTTCCTGGAGCGGGCGGATCAGAGGGGGGGTCTGGCATGCCCCCATCCTGAAGCTGAGAGGGGAATGGCTCTGGGAAGCAGGACAGCTCCATAGACCTGCAACACACACAACCAGCGTGTCAAACACACACAGACAGCAGGAACACAGACACTCACTACCTGAAACAGGTTTGTCTTTCAGTGTTTCATTTTCAGTATGTTTTCCTGAATTGTGCTGGGACTGCGTATATCTAGGTTTTTCTGGTTTATGCTGGATTATGTGTTTCCACGTTCTGCTGGTATTATGTGTTTCTGCATTCTGCTGGTATTATGTGTTTCTGCGTTCTGTTGGTATTATGTGTTTCTGCATTCTGCTGGTATTATGTTTGGGTCTCAGTACCTCTATTAACTACACGTTCTTAAATCAATCAATCAATCGATCAACCAATCAGCAAACACACAGTCACTGAGGGTGTGTGCTGACCTGCCCTGAAGCGGGTAGCCGTGGAAGGAGGCGGACTGTGTCATGTGGGAGCCAACGGGAGGGTGGCGTTGGTCCTGGGGGGCGTGGGGGTGGGCGTGGCCCTTGGTGTTGCGCAGGTACCAGTCCCTCAGGCCCTCCAGAGCCAGGGCCTTGTGCAGGCTGCGTGTGGGGTCGTCGGGGGTGGGCAGGGAGAGGGGGGGTCGGCGGGACTGGTGCTGGGGGAGCAGGGTGGGGACAGAGGCGGCGCCGGCAGAGGAGGCGGGGTTGGGGGGCTCGTAGGCCGAGAGGAGGAAAGGTTCGGGCAGGAAGGGGCCGCAGGATTTGGTGCGGGTGACCTTTGACCTGCGGGGGTCAGGGGGTGGGGGGGCTCCCCGCAGCAGGAGCGGGCTGTAGGGAGGGGGGGCCGCCAGCTGCAACTGGGAGTGGGAGAGGCCGGAGAAGTGGGGTGGGCACATCTCGGGCCAGTTGCGTGGCAGAGGGTGGGGTCCGGCTTGCACCTGGGCCGGATGTGGCGGCGCTTTGCCCCAGATGTAGTCCAGCAGGATCTCGTTGTAGCCCCCCCCTGAGGGGCGCCCCCCCACAGAGGCCCGCATGCGCCCCTGATCGCGCCCCACCCCCCCTGCCCGCTCTGGGCTGCAGCGGTACTGCCTCAGCTTGCCGTCGGTCAGCACCAGGGCCTCGGAGCTCTTGTAGGGGGCGCTGCGGGGGGGCATGCCGTTGCGGTGGGGAGCGACGTCTGGCAGCCCCGAGCGGTCTAGCAGCGCCTCCGAGCTGTTGCTACGCCGCGCCCGAGAGCCATACGGACAGCCGCGCCTCTCCGACGCAGAACCCTCCAGGCACGCCAGCGGAACCAGCTGCGGAACCTCGGGGCTGCCGCACCACTGCTTCAGCGCAATACCGCCACACGTCTCCGGCCTGCAGGGGGCAGCAGAGATACACCTGAGTATGGGATGGAGGGATAGAAGGAGGGATGGAGGGATGGATACAGATAGAGAGAAAGGTGACAGATGGTGAATGGAGACAGAGAGAGAAATAGAGGGATAATAAATGGATAAAGAGATGGATAGATGGGAAAGGAAAGAGTACCTAAAGAGAGCTGGTGCTCGTGGGCTGGGGGGGTTGTGTGGGGGCTGGTGTTTGGGGTTGGGGGAGTGGGGCCTTGTCTTTTGGGGGGGTTGTGGGTGTGGGGGTTGTGGGGTTAGGGACTGGTGTTGGGGGGGTTGGTAGTGCTGGGACTGGTGTTTGGGGGGTTTGTGGGTAGGGGGTTGGGGACTGGTGTTTGGGGTATTGTGGGTGCTGGTGTTTGGGGGGGATTAGGGCTTTGACTCTGAACTTTGTTATTCGAATATAATTTGAATATTTAAAAAATTAGAGATATTC
The DNA here is from genome assembly GCA_027475355.1 of Coilia nasus. Taxonomy (NCBI): domain Eukaryota; kingdom Metazoa; phylum Chordata; class Actinopteri; order Clupeiformes; family Engraulidae; genus Coilia; species Coilia nasus. The sequence goes on from CM050211.1 coordinate 32,031,331, forward strand.
GAATGGCAGTCCTTAATATTCAAATCTGTTATGGGTATTATTTTTTGTAAATGTGTTTGTGTGTAAACATTGTTTTCATGCAAACACAAGTTGTGAATCGCGAACTCATTACGGTATTATTAGTCATCTGGGCACCGGTAGGTAAGGTTAGCGCCCTGGTTCGTGCCTATTTTGCATACCAAAACCATGGCCATGCCAGCAACAAGCGTGGCTGATGAGGAGTTTTAAATCTACACTCCTGACAGTTTGAAAACCAAGAGTGCAGCACTTGATACCACACTGTGTGGCGCTACTTTGGCTTCCAAAAGCAAGAGGGGAAAATCACGAGGGAGGACAAAGTGACATGTCTGACTGTTAATTAAAAACCAGTCATCACACCGTGTTGTCATTCCAAAAACATAATTGACTAGGTGCTCGAAAGATTTCTGTAAGCTCATGTATTTCCGATGGAGCATTAATTGTGTCGTAACAACATCTATTGTTATATTCCGCTCATTACATCTTCACTCCGACACTGAATATCTTGTTTGCTCAATTATAACAATGCATATTTAACATGCATAAATATTTAGCCTTTCGTTCACATAGTCTATTGACATTAACTGATGCACTGTCCTCTGGTCGACAACTTAAGTTTGATACCAATATAGGTCTTACTGACGGCATTCAATGGTCAAAATATTATTAATATATTTTTGAAAATATTCGAATATTAATATTCATAAACAAATGAACTTCGAATATGATTTTTGAACAAAAGTCAAAGCCCTAGGGGGAATACCTGACGATTGGTTGGGGCGTACCTGACATGGATGCTGATTGGTTGGGGCGTACCTGACGAGGATGCTGATTGGTTGGCGCGTACCTGACGTGGATGCTGATTGCAGCGGTGCGAGGCAAAAGGGGAGTGGCCGGAACACTGCGGCCCTCTACATTGGACGCACTTCTAGGGAGAGAGTGACTGGGACTGGACGCACACACACACACGCACGTGCACACACACACACACACACATGCACAAACATGTTAGCTCTTTTTCTCTTTCCATCACACACACACACACACACACACACGTGTACACACACACACACACAGACACGCACACACACACACACACCTGATGGAGCTGGAGGTGGAGTTGCGGCGTCCCCTGGTGTCGTAGTAGACCTCCAGAGGGGAGAGTTGCAGCAGGTGCGTGTCAGGGCTGGGGGGCGCCAGACGGGGGTGGGACAGCGACCTCTGCTCCGGGGCCACACTCGGGGACCACTCTGCAGGGTCAAAGGTCACACTCTGGGTCTCTGACTGGCTCCAACCCAGCGACTCCATCCCTGCGTACCTGTGTGTGTGTATGTGTGTGTCTCTGTATGTGTGTGTATGTGTGAGTCTCTGACTGGCTCCATCTCTGCATACCTGCATGTGTGTGTGTGTCCTGCCCTCTAGTCAGTGACTACCACTGCAGTGTGTGTGAGTGTGTGTCAGTGCCTACCACTCCACAGGCCCGCCAACAGGCGGCCACATACAGGTCTCCTGTCCCAGGCCCTGGGAAAGGGGGGGCCCAGAACTGGTCCCTCCTTACATTATGGACTATGGAGTGGGGGGCCCCATCAGATCATCCTGACCCAGGCCCATCTATGGTTACCATCAGGCTCTATATTAACTGCTGCATTCGCAACATTCCATCAAAACAGCTTTGCGCACTGACCATGTTTACATCCAGAACTATACACAAGCACCATTACCATGACTACAGTTGCACATGACAGTTATCCCTCAACTACCACCATCGTTCCTACCGGCTATGGAGACACCTACTATTTACATTTAACCAACGTTATAACAAGATAGGTGTATGTGTGTGAGTGTGTTTGTGAGGGGGTGAGTGTGTGTGTGTGTGTGTTTGTGGTATTACTTACCGTTGTCTTGTGATGTTGAGTCTGACATGGAGCTGCTCTCTGACTTCACAGTTTCTTCTAAATGAAGAGAATCGCAGAGTGAGTGTCCCTCAGTGTGTGTGTGTGTGTGTGCGTGCATGTTTGTGTGTGTGTGTGTATGTGTGCGTTCATGCTTGTGTGTGTGTTTGCACATGCATGTGTGTGTACCTGTGTGACATCCTCGGTGGACGGTTCAGTGTGTGTGTGTGTGTGCATGTGCATGCATGTGCGTGTGTGTGCGTGTGTGTGAGTGTGTGTGTGCATGTGTGTGTGTCTGTACGTTCATGTGTGTGTGTGTGTGCACATGCATGTGTGTGTACCTGTGTGACATCCTCGGTGGACGGTTTAGTGTGTGTGTGTGTGTGCATGCCCATGCACGTGTGTGTGTGTGTGCGTGTATGTGTGAGCATGTGTGTGTGTCTGTGTGTGTGTACATTCATGTGTGTGTGTGTTTGCACATGCATGTGTGTGTTACCTGTGTGACATCCTCGGTGGACGGTTCTCTTGTCGGCGTCAGTGCTTCTGCGCAGAGCTCCTCCAAACAAAGTCTTCACCTGCCGCCTCTGGCACGCCTCATCCTGCACACACACACACATGGGGTAGGTCTGTGTGTATGTGTGTGTGTGTGTACACGTGTGTGTGTGTGTGTGTGTGTGTACACGTGTGTGTGTGTGTGTGGGTACACGTGTGTGTGTGTGCAGCGCTGGATAGGGCAGCCTCTCACCCATCAGTGTGTGTTTGTGTGTATGTGTGTGTGTGTGTGTGTGTGTGTGTGTGTGTACCTGTGTTTGTGTGCGGCGGTGGAAGGGGGGGGGTCTCTCGCCCGTCTCCAGAGGAAAGTCCCGTGGCAGCTTGCCAGTCAGCTCCTGAGTGGTTAACATTGAGACCAACACTTGTTACACACAGACACACCCACATTTACACACCCACCACAGACACCAACCCCGTGCTCATCATGTGTGTGTGTGTGTGTGTGTGTGTGTTACTGCTTCTATCAGGCATATGCGCCGTAGTGTGTGTGTGTGTGTGTGTGTTTATTACCGGCTCCATTAGGCATATGCACCATAGTGTGTGTGTGTGTGTACTACCGGCTCCATCAGGCGTATGCAGCACAGTGCGCTTGTGTGTGTGTGGGTGTGTGAGTGTGCGTGTGTGTGAGAGTGTGCGTGCGTGCGTGTGTGTGCGCGTGTGTGTGTATTACCGCCTCCATGAGGCATATGCGGCGCAGTTCCGTGAGTCGGCTGCAGAGGGCAGCCTGGAGGTTCTGCTTCCGCTCCTGCAGCTCACACACTCGCTCCGCCTGCAGCGCACCATCCTGGAAGTCTGACACACACAAACACACACACACACACACACACACACGCACACACACACACACAAACACACACTCACACACACACACAAAAACACATACACACAAACACACACACACACACGTTTGTGTGTGTCATCAGTCTTGGCTCAGTATATATGTGTGTGTGTGTGCTCAAGTTCAAAGTGTATTGTCATATGTGCAGTTAGAAAACATGTTCCCCATGATTCTGTCTTTGCTGTCCAGTTACGTAAGTGCCAGACATAGTCAGAGATATTAAGACATCATAAAGACAATACAGCGTGACAGCAGTATGTATAGTTCAAGGCTGCTCTGTGGTGTAAGCTGGTCTGTAGTGCAAGCTGGTCTGAGGTGTAAACTGGTCTGTAGTGTATGCTGGTCTGGTGTAAGCTGGTCTGTGGTGTAAGCTGGTCTGTGGTGATGGCTGGTCTGTGATGTAAGCTGGCCTGTAGTGTAAGCTTGTCTGTGGTGAAGGCTGGTCTGTGGTAAAGGCTGGTCTGGTGTAAGCTGGTCTGTGGTGTAAGATAGTCTATAGTGTAAGCTGGTCTGATGGCCAATCACAGCCACAGCAGTCACCAGCAGACTTAAGGCTAATGTAAACAGAGTGTGTGTGTGTATGGGTGTGTGTGCGTGTGTAAGGGTGTGTGTTTGTTATGTGTGTTTGTATTTGTGAGTGTGTGTGCGTGTGTATGTGTAAGCTACCTGGAGCTCCTAAGCCCATGGTTAAGACCACATGACCTCTGGCATCCATACAATGAAAGAATAGTGCTGCTAGTCCAATCCTCACCTCCTAGACACACACACACACACACACACACACACACACACACACATACACACACACATGGCACACCACTATTTTACAAGCACTGAACATGAACGTGTGTGTGTGTGTGTGTGTGTGTGAGTATGTGTTTGTGTGTATATCTGATGGTGTGTATATGTGAGTGTTTGTGTGTGTGTGTGTGTGTGTTGTTGAAAGAGATCATCTCACCGCTCTGGCTCAGTCATGTGATGCATTCTGACTTCTGATTCTGTCTGTGTGTGTGGCCCAGGGTGCAGTTCTGCAGACAACCTTAGGGGGCGCCACGCTAATCCTGAAGCGACTCCTGTGGAGGAAACAGTATCACACCTCACACACCACACGAATACAAGCATACAGGCCTGAAGAGCTCCATGAAAATCAGACACACACACACATCTCATTGAACCATCTGGTAAACAGTAAAATAGAGCACACTCCTTTTTGCCTTAAGCACTGTAGTGCCCCCAACAGGTGAACAGGTGTACATGACATTTGACTGCATTTAGCTGCCGCACTTATCTAAAGCCACTTACAGTCCATTATAAATGACCAAGGGGGCAAATATAGGGCCCTTGGAGTGGGGCGTCTGTGGGACATACATAGGGTTCTTGGAGTGGGGCCCCTGGGGGCCTTATATAAAGCCCTCGGAGTGAGGCCCCTGTGGGACATATATAGGGCCCTTGGAGTGGGGCCCCTGAGGGCATATATAGGGTTCTTGGAGTGGGAAACACAGGCCCTGTGGGACATATATAAGGCCCTTGGAGTGGAGGACAGAGCCATATATAAGGCCCTTGGAGTGGAGGGCAGAGGCATATATAGGGCCCTTGGAGTGGGGGACAGAGCCATATATAAGGCCCTTGGAGTGGAGGACAGAGGCATATATAAGGCCCTTGGAGTGGGGGACAGAGCCATATATAAGGCCCTTGGAGTGGGGGACAGAGCCATATATAAGGCCCTTGGAGTGGAGGGCAGAGGCATATATAAGGCCCTTGGAGTGGGGGACAGAGCCATATATAAGGCCCTTGGAGTGGGGGACAGAGCCATATATAAGGCCCTTGGAGTGGGGGACAGAGCCATATATAAGGCCCTTGGAGTGGAGGGCAGAGGCATATATAGGGCCCTTGGAGTGGGGGACAGAGCCATATATAAGGCCCTTGGAGTGGAGGACAGAGGCATATATAAGGCCCTTGGAGTGGGGGACAGAGGCATATATAAGGCCCTTGGAGTGGGGGACAGAGCAATATATAGGGCCCTTGGAGTGGGGGACAGAGCAATATATAGGGCCCTTGAGCTGGGGGACAGAGGCTCCTGTAGAGAAATGGGCCCTTGAGCTGGGGGAGATCTCTGAAGCTAAATTACGGTGTCAGCGGCCTCGACCCAAATCATCCTCAAAGCTGGAAACACCCTTAGTTCATACTAGATGAGTGTGTCTGTGCGTGTGTGCATGCGTGTGTGCTTACATTATCACTAGGCTAGATGCTGCTCAATTCCCTGTCTGCCTGTCTTATCCATATACACTGCATATACACCATATACCTCTCTAGTTGGTGTTGTGTGTGTGTGTGTGTGTTATCCATAGCTGCTCTCTTATTGATGTGTGTGTGTATGTGTGTGTTATCCATATACACTTCTCTCTCTTACTGATGTGTGTGTGTGTTATCCATATACACTGCTCTCTCTTACTGATGTGTGTGTGTGTGTTATCCATATACACTGCCCTCTCTTATTGATGTGTGTGTGTGTGTGTGTGTGTGTGTGTGCGTGTGTGTGTGTGTGTGTGTGTGATAGAGTGTTATCCATACACTGGTCTCTCATGTGTGTGTGTGTGTGATACTGTAGAAGGATTAAGTCTGTGTGTATGTGTGTGTGTGTGTGTGTGAAATAATGTTGATACACTGGTCTTGTGTGTGTGTGTGTGTGCGTGTGTGTGTGTGTGTGTGTGTGTGTGTGTGTGTGTGTGTGTGTGTGTGTGTGTGTGTGTGTGTGATTGAGTGTTATCCATATGCTGGTCTCTCTTGTGTGTGTGTGTCAGATACCGTAGAGGGATCAGTCTGGGTGTGTGTAAGTGTGATACTGTAGGGAAATTGGGTCTGCGTGGGTGTGTGTCTGTGGGTGATACTATAGAGGGATCAAGTCTGTGTGTGTGTGTGTGTGTGTGTTTGTGTGTGTGTGTGTGTGTAAGAGAGAGAGAGAGAGAGAGAGAGAGAGAGAGAGAGAGAGAGATACTGTAAGGGATTGGGTCTGTGAATGTCTGAGTCCAAGATCAATTCCTGCACCATGAGCCCACAGCTGTGCAAACGCAAACCTTAAACTCTGCAGCTAAACCTTACACTCAATCAAACCTTAAACTCCACAGACTGTAAGACAACAGTTAAACCTTAAACTCATTTAAAGCTTAAACTCAGCAGACTCTAACAATTACACCTTAAACTCTGCAGACTGTAACAGGTTAACCTTAAACTCAATCAAAGCTTAAACTAAACTCTGTAAGACAACAGTTAAACCTTAAACTCAATGAAATCTTGAAGTGTTGTTTCTTCTGCTAGTTCCTAACAATATTCTCGAGTAAAGTCAGCAAAATGTGCAACTGTTTACAAAACATTTATACTGCTATTCTGCGCTGCGGGTGGCCTGAAAGCTCATCCGTCTCCCCTGTTTGCCGTGACTGCATTCATTAGGGGCCTGACACATGCGCAGATGCCGGGGGGCTACATGGAGACAGCGCACTACGCCCCCATCCTCGGGTTTGGGGGAAATAAAAAATGAAAACACCCTTCTCTTGTAACTAGACATCCATGCGCCGCATTGCAAACAACGACATGGGCATGTCTAAATTGTCACAGTGTGGGTGTGTGTGTGTGCGCGCGAGGGGTACTCCTGTCATAGAGCTGGCAAATCCCACTAGAATAATAAACAGCATGCGCGCGGCTCATTTCCATAGCTACACATGAGCACAGCATTTGCTGCTACCACGGCTTATAGCTTACCCTTCCCTGAGTCAAGCGCCCGCTCTGAGGCTGAGTATCAGTGTGTGTATAAACACTGTCTGACATGACTCAAGGGAAACATCCAGGAGGGATGAAATCTCGATCCTCACAGGGTATTCACGTGCGGAGGCAGGGGAGGTTGTACTCACCACGAATGAAGGCTTGGCGATGGCGCGGCGCGTGATCTGGTGGTCTATGCTGCTCAGCGACAGCGGGGAAAACGCCAACAGCCCTGAACACACGTGCAAGTCTTCGCACCTCTCCTCAGATGCGAGGTAGCGTCTGTGGCGGGCGTGTATTTCCCACCAAAGGGCTGCCCCGTGAGAACGCGCGACCAAGAACACGATAGTGTATCAAACAGTTCGAGCATCCGGTCTGCCCGGACCTGAGATAATTAAAATTCACCAGCCGCGCGCTGTCACGTCCTGGCGACGCATCTTCCACAGACCCCCACCTCAGAGAAATCCGTTGCGAGTCTCAGACGCCCTCAACTGCGCCATATTCCCCGCGGCGAGTAGCTGCTCGTGGTAGTTCGCTGATAGAGACGCACCTTTCGCCATTTAAGGACTTTGCTGCCTCTCCACTAAGAAGCCCGAGATGCTAACGGATCAGCAGGTTTTCTCCTGTAGCTCACCGACACCTCTGCTCACAGTACCGCAGCGTCACGCATGCCTCGTCTGTCTAGCCGCGTGGAGCCCAGTAGTCGGCATGATTCCAGCACGCCCATCACACATGCATTTAGTCGTGTGAAGCCTGGCCAGTAAGACCCGGCAGCCAAGGGTGCTGCTAACGGGATGGGGGTACAGCAGCATTCAGGGGGCCCCCTTCACAGGGGCCCATAGCGGACTAAGATATGGTTGGGGTGGGGGCTGGGGGCTAAAATGATTTTCTTTCAGGGAGCCCAGAATTTCTAGTGGTGCCTCTGCCTGCAGCATGCGCTAAAACCGCTCGGCCAAGCACTCCTGGACACCTCTCTCGGTGCATCCGGTCACACACACCCCAGAGCTGGAGGAGCAGCTGGTCTGGGGACCCCACAATTTATTTATTTATTTGAAAAGTAATGTTTGGGGCTCTTTGGAGTATCAGAGATGGAGGGAATGACAGGCAGAGACACGGGTAGATTGGGAAATGACTTAAACCCGCATCCCCCCACATTTTGATAGCATACAGGCCTTAGCCACAGGTGTGTTAATATGTACAACATGAGCACAGGTGTGTCAATAAAAATATATATGAGCACAGATGTGTTAATAAAAGACATAAGCACAGGTGTGTTATTATAATTTATGACATGTGCACAGGTGTGTTATTATATGACCTGAGCACAGATGTGTTAATATATGACATGAACACAGGTGTTAGAATGAGAGAGGTGAGAATGAGAGGAAAGGCGATGAGAAGTGAGGTGAGGATGAGAGGTGAGGAGAGGCAATGAGAGGAAAGGTAAGGTGATGAGAGGTGAGATGAGGAGAGGTAAGATGATGAGAGGTGAGGTGATGAGAAGTGGGATGAGGAGAGGAGAGGTGAAGATGACAGGAGGTGAGGATGAGAGGAGAGGACGAAAGGAGAGGTAATGAGAGGTGAGATGAGGAGAGGTGAGGTGATGTAAGGTGGGGATAAGAGGAGATGTGACGATGAGGTGAGGAGAGGTGACAATGAGAGGAGAGGTGATGAGAAGTGAGGATGAGGAGAGGAGAGGTGGGATAATGAGAAGTGAGGATGAAAGGAAAGGTGAGGATGAGAGGAGAGGTGAGGATGAGGAGAGGTGAGGATGAGAGGATAGGTGAGGAGAGGTGAGGATGAGAGGAGAGGTGAGGATGAGGAGAGGTGAGGATGAGAGGATAGGTGAGGAGAGGTGAGGATGAGAGGAGAGGTGAGGATGAGGTGAGGAGAAGTGAGGATGAGAGGAGAGGTGAGGATAAGAAGAGAGGTGATGAGAGAAGAGGTAAGGGGAGGTGAAGTGAGGATGAGAGGAGAGGTGATGAGAGAAGAGGTAAGGGGAGGTGAAGTGAAGTGAGGATGAGAGATGTGAGGTGAGGATGAGAGGTGAGATGAGGAGAGGTGAGGTGATGTAAGGTGAGGATGAGAGGAGAGGTGAGGATGAGAGAAGAGGCGAGGATGAGAGGTGAGATGAGGAGAGGAGAGGTGGGATAATGAGAAGTGAGGATGAAAGGAAAGGTGAGGATGAGAGGAGAGGTGAGGATGAGGAGAGGTGAGGATGAGAGGATAGGAGAGGTGAGGATGAGAGGAGAGGTGAGGATGAGGTGAGGAGAGGTGAGGATGAGAGGATAGGTGAGGATGAGGTGAGGAGAGGTGAGGATGAGAGGATAGGTGAGGAGAGGTGAGGATGAGAGGAGAGGTGAGGAGAAGTGAGGATGAGAGGAGAGGTGAGGATGAGAGGAGAGGTGAGATGAGGAGAGGTGAGGATGAGAGGTTAAGATAGGTGAGGATAAGAGGAGAGGTAAGGTAAGGTGAGGTGAAGTGAGGATGAGAGATGTGAGGTGAGGATGAGAGGTGAAGAGGAGGTGAGGATGAGAATGAGAGGTGAGGATGAGAGGAGAGGTGAGGTTAGGAGGTGATTGGAGGAGAAGTGAGGTGAGGTGAAGTGAGGATGAGAGGAGAGGGTGAGATGAGAGTTGAGATGAGAGTTGAGGTGGGGATGAGATGTGAGATATGGTGAGGATGAGAGGTGAGGTGAGGAGGGGAGGTGAGGTGAGGAGGGGAGGTGAGGAGAGGTGAGGAGAGCTTGTGGGAGAAGAGGAGCTGGAGAATGCACACACAAACAATGGAGGATGCTGCCTCTGGTGGTGATACAGAATATTACACACACACGAGAGACAGCAGAAAATCACAGCAACACCAGAAAGACCCCTGACGTTATGATTTATTAATCAAATGCATTAAAATATAACAATTATCAAATATTAAAAAATTACAGGAATAACAAAGAGGAGAGGCTGGCAGCCCAGAACACATGGCCCCCCTCTGCTGACATGGGCACACACACACACACACACACACACACACACACACACACACACGCACACACACACACACACCACTCTCAGCCAGCGCAGATGGTCACATGGGGCCACTCAGGGGCCACTCTGTGTGTGTGTGTTTTTTTTAGACAGTTAGACAGGGCCCAATCTCCATCTGCAGGTGCCTCCTCTGGTCACTACACAAACACATCAGGGCCATCAGAGTACAAACTTTACTTTAGTGTGTGTGTGTAAGCTAGTGGAACTTCACATAAGTGTATGGTAGTGAGACGTGTGTGAGTGTGTTCACTTTTTCTCTATGGGGTATTGAGACATATTTGCCTGTGTGTTTGTGAGACAGTGTGTGGGTGTGTGTGTTAACCTATTCTCCTTAGGCTAGCGAAACATGTTTAGCTGTGTGTGTGTAAGACAGTGAGGTGTGTGTGTTCACTTATTGTCAGTAAGGTAGCTGCACTTGTTACAGCATCCTACAGTGTGTGTGTGTGCATGTGTGTGCAGCTGCTGTTTGTGTGTGTTCACTTGTTGTCAGAGGGGTATCTGCACTGGGTGTAGTGTGTGCATTAGCGTGGTGTGTGTGTGAGTGTGTGTGTTTACTTGTTGGCAGTGGAGAATCTGCACTCGGTACAGCGCGTGTATGAGTATGGTGTGTGTTATTTGTTGTCCGTGGGGTATCTGCATTTAGTGCAGCGCGTGTGTGAGTGTGGTGTGTATGTGTGTGTGTGTGTGTGTGTATTTGTTGTCGTTGGGGTAGCTGTTCTTGTTGCAGTGTGTGCGTGAGCAGTCTGTGAGTGTGTGTGTCTGTGTGTTAGATAAAACAATATTCACAATATAACATTATAACAATATTAAAATATTTAAAATATTGCAGGAGAAACAAAGAGGCTTGGGAGTCCAGTGCCCAGGGGGGCCCTCTGCTGATATGGGCACACACACACACACACACACACACACACACACACACACACACACACACACATACAACACTCTCCGCCAGTGCAGAGGAGGCCCCTCTAGTCACATGGGGCCACTCAGGGGCCACTCTGTGTGTGTGTGTGTGTGTGTGTATGTGTGTGTGCAGCGGATGCGTGAGTGCGTGTGAGTAGTTTTTGTCAGTGGGGCATATGCACTTGTTGCAGCACGTGCGTGGGTGGTGTGTGTGTATGTGTGCGTGTTTATTTGTCATCGGTGGGGTATCTGCACTTGCTGCAGCGCGTGCGTGATCGCGGGACCAGGAAGTCGCAGGTGGCGAGGCGCACGTTGACAAGGGGCTCGTTAGGGGCAGCGGGGCCTGTGGTGCGGATGCCCTGACACACGGTGTGCCGCTCCAGGTCCTTCAGCAGCGCCACCACCTGCTCTGGCGTGCGCAAGCGCGGGCCGTGCTGCGTGTAGAGGGCGTGGGTGGCCAGGAGGGGGTGCTCCTGCACCAGCACGCTGTAGCGCAGCCCCGGGCCGATGTGCACGGCCGTGTCCGCCATCGGGGAGCTCTTACTGCACTGCAGCAGACGCAGCACCGGCCCCTCGCGCAGCACACACAGCCACAGCGCCGGGAGGCTCGCACCGCGCACCCCCTCCAGCAGAGACAGCAGCTCACCGTCCAGATCCACGCCGCTAACACCACTGTCTGCCAGACTGAAGATACGCGTTATCTAGGAGAGACAGAGAGAGAGAGAGAGAGAAGAGAGAGAGAGAGAGAGAGAGAGAGAGAGAGAGAGAGAGAGAGAGAGAGAGAGAGAGAGAGAGAGATGAGTTACACACAGCACACACGCCCTCCAAGAGAGCAACACTGTCCACCAGGCTGAAGTTCTGAGTTATCTATGGAGAGAGGAGTTACAGGACAGACAGACAGGTATGGACAGACAACAGACAGGTGATGACTATCACAGACAGGTAGGGGTAGACAGACAGGTGCAGACAGAGAGACAAACATGTGTGGACAGACAGATAGGTGGGGACTACCACAGACAGGTGTGGACAGACAGACAGATGTGGACAGAGAGACAGACTGACAGGTAAGGACTACCACAGACAGGTGTGGACAGACAGACAGATGTGGACAGAGAGACAGACTGACAGGTAAGAACTACCACAGACAGGTGTGGACAGACAGGTGAGGACTAGCGCAGACAGGTGGGGCCAGACAGACAGGTGTGGACAGACAGGTAGACAGGTGTAGACAGACAGGTGAGGACTAGCACAGACAGGTGTGGACAGACAGGTGTAGACAAAGAGACACACAGACAGGTGGTTACCGTGGGGATTCCATTTTCCTCGTCCTCATCCTCTATTCCCACCACAGTGTTGCCATTGGACAGCTCTGTCTCCTCAACGTTCAGCTGTGCGCTGCCATTGGTTGGCTCTGTCTCCGTGGTAACGGTGCTCCAGCCCCTCCCCCCACTCCTGTCAGACACTTCCGCTACAACTGGCCCCCACACATGCACACCTGCCACCTCCTGAAAACACACGCACACACACACCATAAGATACACACATACACATGATCAGATATACACACGTGTATACACACACACATAAACACACACACACCTGCCACCTCCTGCAAACACATGCACACACACACACCATCAGATACACACACACACACCATCAGATATACACACATGCATACACACACACCGTCAGATATACACACATACACATGCACACACACACACACTCGGCGTAGCGGTCAGAGCCCATGTTTGGACTTCTCCTCCGCTACACTAACCCTAACCCTAGCAGAGACTAACCCTAACCCTAGCAAAGACACTGTCTGTGAGCTAACATCCTGCCTGTAGCCTCCACTCCACTCTAGTCTAGTCTTACAGTGAAGTACGTACAGGGACAGTCGCCCTTACAGTGAACTAACTACACGGACAGTCCTTCTTACAGTGAACTAAGTATGGGTCCAGTCCCCCTTACAGTGAACTAACTACAGGGACAGTCCCGCCTTAGAGTGAGATAAGTATGGGTCCAGTCCCTGTGGAGTGTCTGGTGAAGTGTGTTGCTTAGGGGCACAATGGTGGCAAACTCTGGGATTGAACTCACAACCACCTGCTGCTTTATCCACTAGATCTGATCTCTTACTACCAGACCAGACCAGCACAGACACACACACACACACACACACACACACACACACACACACACACACACACACACACACACACACACACACACAACCATCTGCTGCTTTATCCACCAGATCTGGTATCTGACCCCTAAACACACAGACACTTACACTGGACAAAGCAATCTTACACACACACACACACACACACTTACACTGGACACAGAAATCACTCACACACATACACACACACATTTACACTGGACACAGCAATCACACACACACACAGACACACACACTTACAATGGACACAATCTGGGGATAATGGAGAAATATTAGACATCAAACACACGCACACGCACGCAAGCGCAGAAGCACACACACAAGCATGCATGCGCACACACACACACACACACACACTGACCTGCTGAGTGTTGAGGGTGGGGGGCTGCTGAGTGTTGAGGGTGGGAGGCTGCTGAGTGTTGAGGGTGGGGGGCTGCTGAGTGTTGAGGGTGGGGGGGCGCTGAGCGTTGAGGGTGGGGGCGTTTAGCACAAGTGGACTTTCGGGCTTCGCCGTCACCTGGGCCTGCCTCTGCAACACACAAACACAACCCGGGGCTAGTGCTCTGCGTGTGTGTGTGCCTGTGTGTAGGTACGCAAACGTGTGCTCTGTGTGTGCGTGTATACTCACGGAGTAGGTTTTCTGGATGCGCTGTTCTCGGACTGACCGGCTGGGAGCGCGTCCTGAGCTAGGCTCCTCCCCCTCGTTGTCTGAGAACTCAAATTCCCAGGCTTCCTTGCTGCGGCCGCGTTTCCGCCGCATCCTGCCCAGCGGCCCCTCCCCCAGCTGCAAGGGCAACAAGTGTCTCTGTCAAACACATACATAGAAGACACATCATTGGTCACCAGCTCGCCTCGCCACTCCCCCCCCAGGGCAACATGGCCGCCCCCCACACTGAGGCTCACAGAACAACTCGCACAGGACACAAAATCATACAGGACACACAGGGCAGTATCTGCACAGAACACAAAATCATACAGGACACACACAGGGCACAATCTGGACAAGAGACAAGGAGCAACAAAGCTAAAAAACTAGGGAATGAGGGAACCAAATCTGGGACACAACAAACTACTGTACGCAGCAGAACCAAATAGTTCCCCGTGAACCATGTGTGCAGCATACAGGATCCAGGGACCAGAGAACTGTCACATCATCACCTAGCATGAACAAGTACACACACAAAGCAATACGCACACAGTACAATACATTACAGTTGATAGATGAACAGAGGAAACAAACCAAGCTACAGATATGCAGAGAAGAACAGAGTAAGCAAGAGTGTTACAAAGTACAGGACAGTGCTGCTAAGTGAAAGTCAGCATTGTTAGGATAGTTAGTGGAGGTTAGCGTTGTTAGGGTGAGAAGGGGAGGTTAGCATTGTTAGGATGGAAAGTGGAGGTTAGCATTGATAGGATAGTGGAGGTTACCGGTGCTAGGTTGGCAGGTAGAGGTTAACGTTGTTAGGATGGGAATAGGAAGTTAGCATTGTTAGGATCGAAGTGAAGGTTAGCATTGTTGGGATGGGAAGTGCTTCCGAGAAAGAGGACACGGCCGGACAGCTTGCGTGTGAGGATCGTAGCGCCCTTGATGGGACATAAGTCTTTATTACTGTCCTCAGCTACGCGAAGCG